>CM068746.1:5865173-5866532 GCA_035084275.1 Hydrolagus colliei | reverse complement strand
TTCCCCCAGCTGTCTCTCTCTCCCCCTGTCTCTCCCAGCCAGCCCTTCTATCTCTCCTCTCTGTCTCTAATTCCCTTGGCCCTCCCCTCTCTCTCCTTCTCTCTTTCTTTCTGTCTCTCTCTTTCTCTCCCTGACACACACACACACACACTGACTTCCTGGATTCCTCAACCTCCAGGGACGCTGTAGTTTGGTTTTTATTCCATATATAATTTATTATTTGATCCCTCCCTCTCTCTCTCTCTCTCCCCCCCTCCCTCTCTCTCTCTCTCTCTCCCCCCCCCCCCCTCTCTCTCTCTCTCTCACCCCTCCCCCCTCTCCTCTCTCTCTCCCTCTCCCCCCACCCCCCTCCTCTCCCCCTCCTCTCCTCCCCCCTCCCTCTCTCTCTCTCCTCCCCCCCCCTCTCTCTCCTCTCCCCCCCTCCCTCTCTCTCTCCCCCCCCCCTCCCCCTCTCTCTCTCTCTCTCCCCCTCCCTCTCTCTCTCTCCCCCCCCCCCTCTCCTCTCTCTCTCTCTCCCTCCCCCTCCCTCTCTCTCTCTCTCTCTCTCCCCCTCCCTCTCTCTCTCCCCCCCCCTCCCTCTCTCTCTCTCTCTCCCCCCCCACCCCCACACTCCCCCAGTCTCTATTATCCTAATATAATATAGAGTACCTTCTCACCTACTGCCCCCCCCACCCCCCCCACCCCACAATCCCAATACTTTTATTTGATGGGAGCAAATAATATATTTTTTCAAATATATATATTTCTCTCATCCCCCCCCCCCCACACACACAAAGCAGGTTTATATCAGGGTTTTTTTGAGGGGGGGGGTGTAGGGTTAATCATTCTTAATTAAAATAATAATTCTTATTGAAAATGATTTTTTTAATTAAAAATGTGGGTTGGGAGAGACAAAGGGGGGTTAAATGATTAATATAGTGACATGAATAGATATATATTACACAGAATACAGAGAGTGTGTAAGAGAGTGTGAGGGGGAGATGTACAGAGAGTGTGTCACAGAGAGAGACACACACACACACACAGAAAGAGATCAGAGAGAGATTCAGTCACACACACACACACAGAGAGAGAATCAGAGACACAAAGAAACACGCAGATGACAGAGAGTCTCACGCACAGGTCAGAGAGATTCACACACACACAGAGAGATTCACAGTCAGAGAGACACACACACAGTCAAGGGGATTCACACACACAGACACACAGAGTCAGAGAGATTTACACACAGTCAGAGAGATTCACAGTCAGAGAGACACACACACAGTGAGAGAGTCACAGACACACACAGCACAAGAGATGCACAGAGAGAGTCATACACACAGTCAGGGGGATTCACACACACAGACACACACACAC
>CM068746.1:5702673-5860173 GCA_035084275.1 Hydrolagus colliei | reverse complement strand
GTCTCACTCCCCCCGACACAGCAGCGTCACCTCGCGACCCGCGAGTTTAAGATCCCTCGATGTGGCGGGGCACGGGCCTTACGGCTCAGAGAGGAGAGATGGCGACCAACCGGGCCAGTCTGTCGCATGTAATAATGATACGTGATCAGGTAGCATATGTCAGCTCGACAAACTCATCTGTCGACTCATCCCAAAGTCAGCCCTCCTCGCTGTCAGCCCGGCTCGGCTCATGTCCTCTCACCTCCCGAGTCAGAGGTTGTGACTTCCTTAATTACGAGGTCATTCAAAAAATGTTATACGTCAATAATAATAATAGTAATAATAATACTTGCATTTGAGACAGCGGCGTATCACATCGCTGAGACGCTTCACACGATATATACGGCCAAGCGAACTGACCGTGTGTTTTGCGGCCGAGAATCGGCAGCCAATTCCGCACAGCGTGCCACAAACTGCCGTGGATCTGAGAGACTCATTTATTACCAAGGGATTATTACCCCAGGAAAGCGATCCGCCAATAGACTAACAACTGGGTTCCTACTTACTGCTAAATAAACAGAGGTGTGTGTGTGTGTGTGTGTGTGTGTGTGGAGTAAGGAAATCTGCCTGGGGTTTCGTCCTGACAGGGAATCGAACCTGGGTCCTGTCGCTCGCGAGGCGAACGCTGTAACCACTGAGCTACAGGAAATTCACACCCGCTCCCTACCTCTCTGACCTCCTCTCGCCTCAAAGCTCCCTTTGCTCAACTGGCTCAGGCCTGCCCCTTGACTGCCCTCTCCCCCCGACCCCACCCCAACCCAAATCCTCCACTCCCCCACCTTCCACTATATAAATGCAAGTTGCTGTTGTTAAAAGTGACTGAATTGACTGTGTGTTTTGTGGGCGAAACACGGCAGCCAATTTGCGCCCAGCAGTGTCCCCCGCAAACAGTCGTGGATCGAGTGAGGGAGCAACTTCTTGTTTCAAAAAGAAAAGGAATCGTTAGCCCCGAAAATACAATTCAACCCGACGTCAAAACACCCATCTTACCTACAGTTGGGTAATCAGAGGCGGGTGGAGTGAGGCAGTCTCGCTTGCGAGGCCGGCAGCTCTAACCCACTGGGCCACAGGACTCCACCTTTCACATCGGGAGGACGTCGCAAAGCCACCAGGCACGCACTCTGTACGTCGGTTTAATGTCTTGGCTGAAGCTCGGCCCCGATTTCGGTGCAGTCAGAGACTCGCGGGGACATCTGAACATCACACCCGGGCTGCGTACGCTTTTCACTCTGCAAGCCGTTGACTTTCTGGTGAGAGGAAACTGGGTTCAATTCTTGCGCAAGTTTCTTTACGCCACCTGCCCCTCTCTAACCCTCCTGATCCCAACCAGCACCTCCTCTGGTGAGGATCGCTGACTGTGCGGTGCCTTTTGGGAATGTCCTCCTGACGTGAAAGGCAGGCAGGGGCTGAGTGAACGTCATCCGTTCAACAATAATAAGTCAGTGAATCCACGACTGTTTGTGGGACACAACTGTGCGCGCATTAGGCAGCCGAGTTCCAACCGCAAGATACAGACTGTATCCACTTTGCAGTGTATTCTGTGAGGTGCTTTGCGAAATCTCACACACCAGGATTATTATTCTTATCGTTATTCTTATTGACATTTCATCACAAACGCTGCGTTCTTTTGGCCACAAAATCGAATGAGGCAATTGAAGTCGTTATCTTACTTCCTCTTGCCGTGTGCGCAAGTGTGTTTGTGTGTGTGTGTGTGTGTGTGTGCGCGTGAGTGTGAGCGTGTGGGTGAGTCTTCACACTCCGCGCCGTGACCGTGGGTGTCTCGAACCTCCGTTTGCCAGCGTCATTGTGCAACAGGAGCCCTGGCAGGCAGGTGCGACAGACAGTCCCTGGGTGACTGGGCTGAGCTGTGTGGCCTCCTCTCGCTTGTCCTTCCGGCTTTAAGGGAGGTTGGTTGCTATATCGAGAAGTTGCAGGTGAGAAGCCACATCCTACACCAGTTAGTCGCCCCAGTAACTGCCTGACCAGGTGCAGCCATCAACCGAAACATTATTGTGAACTCAACCCTCAGCAAAGCTTTGTATTAACTCCCCTCACCCACCTCCTCTGTTTGAGCTCCTGTAGCTCAGCGGTTAGAGCACTCCCCGTACAAGCGTGAGACCTGGAAGATCAGGGCCAAACCTTGCGCAAGTTTCCACACTCCACACACACACAATAATAATAATCCCTCCCCCAAAAAACCACAATAATAAAAATTGGTCATTTCAATCAACGGCTGTTTGTGGGGCACGCTGCTGTGCGCAATTGGCTGCCGCATTTCGCCCACAAATATACAGTCAATTCACTTTGCAAGTGTATTCTGTGAATCGCTTTGAGATGTGAAGATGTGAAAAGTGCTATATCAAATGCAGGGATTATTATTACAGTTGGATAGCTCTGAAAACATGAAAGCAACATCATTTTTTATACAACAACAACAACTTTGATTTATACAGCGCCCTCCACGCCGGACGGCGTCTCAGAGCGCTTCACAATAACAGATCCCGGGACCGAGCCAGCGGGGCAGGAGGAGAAAGGTGACCAAAGGCGCGGTCGAAGAAAAAGGTCTTCGGCTGGGACCTGGAACTGGGAAGAGAGGGGGCGCGAGGCGAAGGGAGTGAGGGAGGGGGTTCCAGATAACAGTGGTTAGCGCTTTATATAGCGTAGTGTAGTGTAGTATCCCGGAGAACTTGACAATGGTGGGGTTCATGGCACCAAGCCGGAGAGGAGGAGACCGTTGGCTCAATGAGAGAAATGTTCAGTTGCGATCTGAATCTGGGGTAGGAGGGGACAAGGCGGAGGGAGGGATAGAGGAAGAGACTTCCGGAGTTTCGGGGCATAATGGCTGAAAAGCGCAGCCAACGATTGTGGAACGGAGGGCACGAGGGACAAACAGGAGGCCAGTGCCAATCGAGCGGAGGCAACGGGTAGTAATAATAATATAATAATCCTTGCATTTGATATAGCGCTTTTCACATCTTATCGACGTCTCAAAAGCGCGTCACAGAATAGACTGTAAAGTGAATTGACTGTATATTTGTGGGCGAAACGCGGCAGCCAATTGCGCACAGCAGCGTCCCCACAAACAGTCGTGGATTGAAAATGACCAATTTTATTACTGTTGGATAGTAACAACAAAATCGCACGTATACAGCGCCTTTCACGTCGGGAGGACGTCCCAAAGCGCTGAGCACTTGGGATAGTGGATTGCGGAGTAAGTAAGCAGGTCGGAGAGTTAAGGAGGTGCCAGGATTCAGTATGTTTTACTGGTTGTGTGTGTGTGTGTGTGTGTGTGACAACTGAGTTGGGAGAGATGAGTTGAGTGCCAGACGCACACTTGGTTCACTGGGCGACCACAACACAGTAGGAGACAGCCTGACAGGGAGTAGAGAGGCAATGTGTCAAATTAGAAAAAGAATAACCAAGACACACTAAAAAAAAAACTTGAAACAAAAAAGATTAATTGGTCACAGTTATCCTTTGGGACTCACTGGCATAAATCTCTTTGGCACTTGCCTCCAAATCCAGTCACTTCACTTAACAGCAATTACTCGTGAAGCATGTTTGACATTGCCGTGATAAGGTGCTGTAGAAATTGTAATTTCGCTTCTACGCTGTATCAACACAACGCAGCCTGCACTGATGGCTCATAAAAAAAACATGTTTCGATGCCTATTGACCCGTCTCTCCTTGCTTAAGACACAAGAAAGTAGGTGTGCTTAGTGTAGTGTAGTGGTTAGAGCGCTTGCCTCGCAAGCCAGAGGACCCGGGTTCGATTCCTGGACGGGGCGAAACTTTAATAACATTTTAAAAATCCTTCCATTGGATATAGCGTTGTTATTTTTGGAGGGATTATTGTTAGGCGCGTGTGTGGAGTGAGGAAACTCGCCCAAGGTTTCGCCCTGACCTGCCTGGATTCGAAACACTGGTCTCAAGCTTGGTACGGTGAGTGCTCTAACCACAGGACTCCAGCAAGTTTCCTTACTCCACATGCTTCTTTACGCTGCAGGGAGTAGAAACCGGATTGTTAAATCGATCGGGAGTTATACTTTCTGGATAATAATAATCTCTCGCAAAAACATTTGGCCACTCAACCCACCGCTGTTTGTGTGAAAGTGGTTACGCCCATAAAATATAGTCGATTCACTTTACGGTATATTCTGTGAAGCGCTTTGACACATCTCAACGATGGAATAAGGAGTGGAATCAAATGCAAGGATTATTATTAATAAGCAGATGCACAAAAACAAAGGGAAATGTTACACTAAAGTGCAGGCCACACTCAAGTGGATGAAACAATATTCGCCCACAAATATATACAGTCAATTCACTTTACAGTATATTCTGTGAAGCGCTTTGGGACGTTGATAAGATGTGGAAAGCGCTATATCAAATGCAAGGATTATTATTATTACATAACATATTTCGTTGTGTCTGGGACAAAAGATTTAGTGATGACCGCGAGGTTATTTCTGGGTTTTAATTCATTTTTGTTTCTCTGTAAACTTGCCTCACAAGCGAGAGGACCTGGGTTTGATTCCTGGCCAGGGCAACCCCTTAGGCGTTTGCCACTCCACAACAACAACAACAAATTGCACTTATAGAGCGCCTTTCACGTCGGGAGGACGTCCCAAGGCACTGCACAGGAGGCATGTGACCCGAGCTGGGAGGGGAGAGTTCAGGAGGGGGTAAGAAATGTAGGGGAGGTCAAAGAATTAGGGGGGGAAACAGAAGGCACGGTCGAAAAGGAAAGTCTTCAAACCGGCCTTGAAAGAGGAAAGGGAGGAAACAAGGCGGAGGGATTGGGGGATGGAGTTCCAAAGGGTGGGAGCGGAAAAACTGAAGGCCCGGCCTCCGATGGTGGGGCGGTTCGGGCGGGGGGCTTGGAGCAGGCCAAGTCCTGCTGAACGGAGGGTCCGGGTGGGCTTGTAGGAGAGTAGGTCGGAAAGATAGGGCGGGGCAAGGCCGTGTAAGGCTGTTTACCTAGCAGTAAGTTTCCTTACTCCACACACAGACACACACACACCACTGTTTATCTAGGGGTAAAGTGGGAACACGGTTGTCAGTCGATTGGCAGATCGCTTTCCGGGGGTAATAATCCATCAAAAAAGACTGTTTGTGGGACACTGCTGTGCGCAATTGGTTTTGCACAAAATACAGTCAATTCACTCCTCAGTATATCATGTCAAGAGCTTTGAGACGTCGGCTGGAAATCAATCCTCTTGCCTGCGAGGCGAGGGCTCTAACCAATACACGACAGGACGACAACATTATATTTGTACAGCGCGGTTCATGTTGGGAGGACGTCCCACGGCACTGGGATGTCATCGTGGGTAAATAACTGCACGTTTGCGACATACGCACACACACACGCACAGACGCACGCTACGTGCAAGTAATATACGAGCGGGATTCGATTCAGATTAGAAAAAGGTGATTTAATTTTCTGTAACAGAATGGGAGCTGGACAGTCTGTTGATGGGTTGGGTTTCAGAGATGAAATATCGCATGGTGTTTCCTGGGATGCAGTCTCCTGAGATGGAACACGGCAAATGTTCCAAATTGGTAACTTGGTCAACGTTGGAAGGGGGTGGAGTGAGCCTTGTGATGTCCTCGCCTGGGCACCCTGTTGAGGAGGGGGTGGTGAGGGGGTGCGGGGGTGGGTGGGTGGGGGGGGCTTGATTGCCAGCCGTCTCTCACTCGCTCACTGTTCGTGGGACGGTGTTGGGGCTCGCTCACACCTCCTCGTCTGAACTCTCTGGTGCTTGACGTTTAGACTATCGAGATTAGAGAAGTAAAGAACAAATGAGATTGATTCCTGTTGAGAAATAATATCTCCCGGGATACAGCGTATAGTTTGGGATATGACATGTGCATGCAGGAAAGAAGCTGAACGCACGGTTTAACACATCCGTGGCTAACTTGTGGCCCTCAGTACTGTCTAGCATTGCCCCCACCACCCTCCCCCACCACCACCACCCTCCGGACATTTGCATCAGTCTGTTAGATCACCAGTCATGTGCTTTGTGGGGCCCTGCAGCTCAGTGGTTAGAGAACTCGCCTTACAAGCGTCAGACCTGTGTTCGAATCCAGGCAGGTCAGGGCGAAACCTTGGGCAAGTTTCCTTACTCCACACACACGCCTAATAATAATCCTTCCAAAAAAAAACACACACGATAATAAAATTGGTAATTTCAATCCACGACTGTTCGTGGGGACGCTGCTGTGCGCAATTGGCTGCCGCGTTTCACCCACAAATATACTGTCAATTCACTTGACAGTGTATTCTGTGAAGCGCTTTGAGACGTCCAGAAGATGTGAAAAGTGCTATATCAAATTCAAGGATTTTTTTTTTTCTTGAATATTTTCTTAAATATTTGTTTCATGGAAAAATCAAGAAATTTTGAACCAGGCAGATGTATTCTGTTGGGTCACCAATAGATTGTTTTTCCATTCACACAATAACCACAACAACAAGTTGCTCTCAGAGAACCTAACAGTGGCGGAGTCAGAACCCGAGCCAGAGGAATAGAGATGGAGGGAGGGAGAGGAAGGGAGGGAGGGAGGTGATCGTAAACGTGATCAAAAAGGAAGGTCTTTAGAAAGTGGGAAGGGAAGGAGGTTAGATGGAGGGAGGGATGTAGATGAAGAGAGGGAGGGAGGGAGATGGAGAGAGGGAGGGAGGGAGATGGAGAGAGGGAGGGAGGAAGGGAGATGGAGAGATGGAGAGAGGGAGGGAGATGGAGAGAGGGAGGGAGGGAGGAAGGGGGAGGGAGGGGGGAAGAGAGAGGGAGAGAGGGAGGGAGGGAGAGGGGAGAGAGAGGGAGGGAGGGAGGGAGGGAGGGAGGGAGGGAGGGAGGGAGGGAGGGAGGGAGGGAGGGAGGGAGGGAGGGAGGGAGGGAGGGAGGGAGGGAGGGAGGGAGGGAGGGAGGGAGGGAGGGAGGGAGGGAAGGAGACTTTGAGTGACAATACTGTGAAGGGCTCGAGAGGTTTGGATGTTGGTTTAATGTCTGGTGTATCAGCCTGGACTCCCAAGCCCAAGACCTGACGTGGGGCTTGAACCCACAAACGTGTGACCCAGAGGCGAGAGCGCCACCTACTGGGTGACAGCCTCAGCCCATGGCCTTAGTATCAGTGATAACAGCAGTGGTGATTGAAGGCACCTCCAGTAACACCATCTTTTATGACTCAAAGGAAAAAAAAAGTCTCACCAGTTTAAGAAAATCGATCAGTTTATGTGCATCTTCCCCAGTAGACAGATCCACAAAGTCCTTCGGCAGACGGTAGCTTAAGTAAGGGCTGGGCTGTACAGTCACTTCGCTCCTCGTGTAGCGGAAGGCTGGGGAATCCTAGACAGAGACAACAATGATGAATAAATAATAAGCCTTGCAGGGCAAACAACCTTGCATTTGATGTGGCATCTTATTACACTGTCGATGCGCCTCAAAGTTTATGTAATAATAATATTAACAATCACCCCTGTACAGTAGAAGCCCGTTTATCCGGCACCCGTAGGACATGGCCAATGCCGGTTAAAGCCGGATATTTGGGCGGGCGGCCCGCGGCCGAAAACCCGCCACAAAAAAATGAAAGTTCTTTTAACACACACCATACACACCAGGCTCGGCAACAGCAGATAGTGGCAGAGTGTTGTGTTGGGGCTTGTTGTTGGGCCGCTCTCTTGCGCTTCTCAGCTTACCGGTTGGGGTTTGCGGTCCAGCGATTCTTTTTGGAATGGGGGGGGGGGCCAGGCGGGTGAGGGGGTGGGGGGACAGCAGCGAGATCTTAAAGTGGAGACTCCCCCCATTTTGTGGGGACTCCCCCCCCCCCCCCCCCCCCACCGCGGCATCATGGCTTCAAGCGCAGCATCTACCAGCGGGGGTGGGGGGCGCGGGAGAGTGGTTTTGGCCAATACAATATTCTGTTATGTTATTATTTATGCATTTACAAATGCTCCACCTCTATTGTTCCGGATAAGTTCCGGTTTATCGAATGGGGACTTTTATTTGGTGGCGTGCGGGTTATACGGAAGTGCCGGTGCATCGAGTCACGGATAGACGGCTTCTACTGTATTTGATATAGCGCCTCATCACCTGGTTCAGACGGCTCAAAGCGCTTCACTGAACAAGGAGTAAGAGTGTATTTTGTATGCAAAACGAGACAGCGAATCGCGCACACTGACGTCCCACAAACAATCGCGGATTGAGTTACCAAATTATTATTTGACATTGTTTTCGAATAGATTCTGACTCCCCCTCCCCCCCGCCGCCCAGAAAAGCGATCCACCGATCGCCTGACAAGCAAGTTATTTGATATCATTTTACTGCATCGCTGCTGTGATTTTTCCATGAGGTGTAGTGACTGTGTCGCAGGCCCAACGAGTGAAGCATTCTTTACCGGTTCCATGGGTTGCTCTTCGCTGCTTTCACCGTGTACATTCTGCCCAGACATAAGCTCCTTCCAGCTGAACAGCAGAGAGTCCGTCACTTCCCCGAAAGGATTAAAATCGATCAGCCACACTTTGCCCTGCAGTAACAAATGTAAAGCGAGATTATGCAAGCGGCTACAGTATATGGTTTGCGTATCTGACAATGTGCAAGCTGCTGCCAGGATGGAGGAAGGTGAACTGAATAGGACCTTGTGTAGGTGTGAATAAGTGGGGTGGTGGAGGGGTGGGTGGGGGGGGTCAGGGAGAGAGGTGGAAGGGTCAAAGGTTATCCCCTCATATCTGTATGCGCGGAGAAAGAGTTTGGGGGAAAAGGGCGCAGAATTGGGATTAAAATGGATGATTTATTGCAAGGATAACAGCAATAATAATAATAATCCTTGCATTTTGATATAACGCATATCGCCTTTTAAACAAATATGTAGAAAGAGAAGATTACATTGAATTCTAGGCAATTTCCAACAGCATCATCACCCTACCTTACTGTCGCGATATGCATCAAACACAACTGTGGAGAGAGAGAGAAAAAATAAATGCATACAATTTCAGGTAGCCTCGCAAAACCCCACGTTTCTAACAAAAAAAACACTAGGAAACTCAATCCACTGTGTGTGGGACACTGTTGTGCGCATCTGCCTGCCGTGTTTCGCCCACAATATATATACAGTTTACAATACATTCTGTGAAGCGCTTTGAGACATCTCGAAGTCCTGCAGCTCAGTGGTTTGAGCACTCGCCTTACAAGCGTGTTCGAATCCAGGCAGGTCAGGGCGAAACCTTGGGTAAGTTTCCTTACTCCACACACACACACACACACACACACACACACACACCTAATAATAATCCCTTCAAAAAAAACCAATAATAAAATTGATCATTTCAACTGTGTGTGGGGACGCTGCTGTGTGCAATTGGCTGCCGTGTTCCACCCACAAATATACAGTCAATTCACTTTATACAGTATATTCTGTAAAGCGCTTTGAGACGTCGATAAGATGTGAAAAGCGCTATAACAAACGCAAGGATTATTATTATTATTTTATTTATCTTGGAGAGGTGATAAGCCCCTGTATGAAATGCCGGGATTAGTATTATCATTATAATAACTGGTGTGAGAGGAGTGCCACGGGATCTTTGAACATAACCTTAACAGGCACAGACGGGATCTCATCTTAATGCCTGATCCGAGTTTCATCAGCTGACAATGCAGGCTGGCTCCCCATAGCAGAAATATCTACCTTTCAGCCCGAGCACATTAAATAAATAACACAAGTGAGGCAATGTCTGGTAGTGATGCCGGAGGCAATTCAATATCTTTCTCAGTGGTACGTTGGCAGGAGTGATAGTAGCTGAGATCGAACGCTTGATAATCATTTCTCGTTATTTATTGATGCCAGAAAACGTATTTGGTGAGAGCTGCTCCAAAAATGGGCTGGAGTTTGAGCAGGGAATTGGGAATAGAGCAAACAGTGTGAGAGCCGTAGCACAATCGCACGCAGAGCTGCATCAAATGAATGTTGATAAGAACAACAATCTTTTGAGTTCGATATAGCGCCTTACCCTGTTGTTGCCACGTCTCTCAAAGCGCTTCACACAACATACTGTGAAGCGGGATTCATGTATTTTCAGCACCTTGGGACGTCCTCCCGACGTGAAAGGCGCTCTATTTTGTTGTTGTTGTATTTTATGTGTGAAACACGGCAGCCAGTTGTCCCACAAACAACCATGGATTGCGGGACCAAATTCTTTGTATTTTTTAACAGGGCATTATTACCCCCCAAAAGGGTTTGATTCCTACTCACTGATGGGAAACAGAGGAGTGTGGAGTAAGATTTCACTCTCCGGCCAGGAATCGAACCCGGGTCCTCTCTCCTGCGAGGCGAGCGGGATAATCACTGAGCTGTGGGACTCCACAAACTTTAAAACATACGAATAAAAAGCACTTACAGTCTTCGTCCAGGAACTTGTACTGGATCTGGTTTCTGAAGAAATCCTCGATGGCGGTGAGTATATCTGCTTCCAGTTTGCAGACGTGATCGTAGTATTGTGTGTGGTCTCTTTGTGCAATTCCTATCAAGAGGCAATCCACACAATTTGCAGTCAATTTCCCAGTGACGACCAAATGCGAGCAGTTAAAAAAACACTTAATCTGTATTTAGCTGAGGAGTACGGTTACCTATCAGTTTGTTTTCTTTGACGAAGCATCTGAACTCTCCACCAGGAATCAATTCACACCACTTCCTGAGGACCAGCTACAGAGAAATTGTAGTAAAGCCGGATTAAGCCGTTTCTCCCACAAATACACAAGTCAATTTTCCTACTTTCCTTCCCCCAATCACCACCCCTCCCCACCTGCTCTGGTCCCTACATCTTTTCCCCCCTTTCTTCCCTCTTGTCTTCTCCCCCACCCCCCCACCCCCCGCTCTGGTCCCAATTTAGGACGTTGTTGTATGCTGTGAAATGCTTTTTGAGACATCGATAAGACGTGGAAAGAGCTATATAAATGTAAGGATTATTATTATTTTTTATTATATTAGTGAATTCGCAGACATTAACAGGCCAGAAACCGTACAGCAGTGACACGGGAGATCATCTCAAAGCGAGTCCCTGGGGGCCCTAGCTGCGGATTCAGCTTTCCTACCCCCACTCTCTAGAATCCCATCCCTGAACCCCTCCTCCTCGCTCCCTCCCTCATCCCCCCTTCAAGACCCGTCTCAAGACCAAGTTAAGCATTTGCCCTTTGTCGGTGCCTTTGGCAGCATTCCCACCCCCACTCCCTCACCCCGTCTTGATTCCAACCCCCAGCTCACTGCAAACGCTTACTGTCTGGAATGCCATCCCTCAATCCCTCCGTTTCGCCTCTTCCCTTTCCTCTTTCAAGGCCAATTTGAAGACTTTCCTCTTCGATCGTGCCTTTTGTTCCACCCCGAACTCTTTTACCTCCCCTTCGTGTTTCACCCCTTCCCAAACATTCCCCTCCCAGCTCGAGTCAAACGCCTCTTGTTTAGCGCCTTGGGACGTCCTCCCGACGTGAAAGGCGCTCTATAAATGTAAATTGTTGTTGTTGTTGTTGTTGTTGTCCAGGGCTTTGGGACGTCCTTCTGAGGTGAAAGGCGTGTTATAAATCAGGGCCAAAAGGCTGAAGGACCGACCATCGATGGTGGGAAAGGCTGGGCAACAACAACAACAGAATGACACTTGTATAGTGCCTTTCACGTCAGGAGGACGTCCCTAGGCACTGGACAGTCATTGTTTCAGACCCGAGCTGGGAAGGGGGAGATTAGGAGTTGCCGATGGGACCATCGAATAGGAGGGTCTTGAGGCGGGACTGGAAGGAGACCAGGGAGGGGGTGAGGCGGAGGGACTGCAGGATGGAGTTCCAGAGGTTGGGGGCAAAGTGGCTAAAGGCTCATCCGTCAATGGTGAGGCGGGTGGGTTGGGAGATGTGGAGCAGGCGGGATAGGGGGTTAGGAGGTCACAGATGTAGGGTAAGGGGGGGGGGGGCGAGGCTGTGGAGGGCTTTAAATGTGAGGACCAGGATCTTGAATTGGATTCTCTGGGTGATGGGGAGCCAATGGAGTCGGGCGAGGATGAGGGAGATGAGGTCACAGAGTTTAGAGGACTCGGGCCGCAGAGTTCTGGATCATCTGCAACCTGTGGAGGGAGGAATTGGGACGGCCAACAAGCAGAGGGGGGGGGGGGGGGGGGGTTTGCATTGGGCCGGGGAAACCCATGGACCACCCCCAGAACAATATTGTTGTCCTGCCAGCCACACGCTGGCAGGACAACAATGACGGTGGTTTAAACCCCCCCCCCCCCCCCCCCCCCCCCCCCACAACAAATGGCATTTACACAGTGCCTTTCACGTCAGGAGGACGTCCCAAGGCGCTGGACAGTCAGGGATCCGCACCCGAGCTGGTGGGTGGGATCAGGAGGGGTGGAGGGCGGGGATTATCAAAGCAGCGCTGGTGTGGGATGGAGTGGGGAGTCAATGGGAGAGTCCGGGGATGGACTTGCGTTGATAAGTGGCTTTCAAATCTCAGCTGTAGATCAACAGGAGCAGTCGGTAGGATCGAACCTGCACCCGCAGTGTAGAGATGAAGCGCCCGCAGTCTTTAACCGAAACAGCTGACTCTCTCTGAAAGGGAGTGTCTGTGCCGCAGATTTACCACAGCACTGATTTAATCAGCAGATAAATCAATAGAGTCTGAAAGGTTCTCATTAAATCTGACGCAGCCCCGATTTGCTGCACCGAGCAAGCCATTCAGCCCTCTGGGACTCTCAACAGCTGAGTGAATGGTGCATGCAAACACACAGATACCTCCTCACACACACAGCTCAGCGCAATACAGTTTAGAAGCATTGTTTCTCCCTCACACACTCTTTCACACAGTGTGCTCCATGTCTCCCACCCACCCCACCATCGGTGGCCGGGCTTTCAGTCTCTCTGCCCCCCAAACTCTGGAACTCCACCCCACAGTCCCTTCACTTTGCTTCCTCCCTTGCTTCCTTCAAAGCCGGTCTCAAGACCCTCTATTTCAACCGCCCCCTGACCTCTTTCCCTCCCCAACCCCCACCCCTACTCTCCCCGGTGCTCGGGTCCCGACCCGACCGTTCAGCGCCTTGGGACGTCCTCCCAACATGAAAGGTGCTCTGTAAATGTCACTGTTTCGTCGTCGTTTCATCTTTGACTTAGTTTGGGTATAGGATGGACGATGATTCCTTTGTCACTGGAGGAAAACTCCATTCCCCAAAATAATGACAATTACAATCCTTGCGTTTGACGCAATGCGTGACTGCCTAGCCTGAATCCGTAAAATCTTATAAAATGCTTTGAGAAGTCCTTGAGAAGACTCATCTCAAGACCCTCCTCTTCAACCGTGGCTTCGGTCACCCTCCCCGATCCTGACCCCCCCCCCCCCCACCACTCCCCCCAGCTCGGGTCTGAAACAGTGACTGTCCAGTGCCTTGGGACGCCCTCCCGACGTGAAAGATGCTATAAAAGTGTCATTTTGTCGTTGTTGTTGTCCTTCTATCAAATGCAAGGATGATAGTTACTATCACATCCACAGGTTACAAGCGAACTCACCTGATTTTCCACTTTGGGGTCTGGCGAATCATCAGTGCAGTGAAGGAATCTGACGGCAGAAGGAAATGAAACAGGACGTGCGTTAACTATACCGAGTGTCTGTCACACATGGAAACACATCGGCGTGTGAAACAAGCCACTGCAGTTTGCCCAAACATATTAATACATATTAATAGAATTGGCCTCGCACTCAAGACACACGCCCTCTCTCACCTGATCCCAGAAAGCTTTTACGTGCAGGTTGGTGAATCAGGGATTTAAAAAAAATTTGGACAGAGATTTGGACCCGAGCTCGGCAGAGGGGGTGGAGGGAGGGTGATCGAAGCCACGGTTGTGATCAGGGGTGTGGAGGGTGGGGATGGCGCGGATAAGAGGGTGAGCGAAGGCGCGGGCGAAGAGGAGGGTCCCGAGATGGCTTTTGGTCACCTTTCTCCCTCCCACCCCGGCTTGGCCCCGGGATCCGTTATTGTGAAGCGCTCTGAGACGCCGTCCGGCGTGGAGTGAGTGAGGCCGCGATATAAATCCAAGTTTGTTGTTATTGTTGATTTGAAGGAGGCAACAGAGGGAGCGAGGTAAAGGGACTGTGGGATGGAGTTCCGATGGGTAGTGATGTGGGGGAGGGGGGGAAAAGAGGCCGATGGTGGGGTGGGCTGGGGTGGGGGACATGGAGCAGGTCGGAGCCCGCTGAATGGAGGAAGCGGAGAGGCTATTGTGTGGTGTTAGCGGGTCACAGAGTTGGGGAGGGAGGATCAAGTGTGGAGTACATACGGCTGGGTCAGGTCGCGTATGACAAAGTCCGAACTCTTCAATAGCAGGAATATGTCGCTCAGAGACTGGCACTTGAGGGAACTGTTCAGAGCAATCCACTGAGCATCCTGGGAGTGAGAGGAAAGGGACAGCAAGTCAGAGGGTTAACATAACAATAACAACAAAATAATCCTTGCATTTGATCTAGTGCCAGATCATGGGTTCGAGGCTTCTCAAAGCTCTTCACAGGATATGCTATAAAGTGAACTGACTATATTTTGTGGGTGAAACGGGGCAGCCAATTGCGCACAGCAGCGTCCCACAAACAGTTGAGGATTGACCAATTTATTATTTTTCTTTTGAAGGAATTATTACCCCTAGAAAAGCAACCCGCCAATCAATCAGCTTCCCACTTACTGCTAGGTAAACAGAGGAGTAAGGAAACTTGCCCAAGGTTTCGTCCTACCAGGAGTCGAACCCAGGTCTCTTGCTTGCGAGGCGAGTGCTCTAACCATCGAGCTACAGGACCTCACATAAAGAGAATCTCTAACGTCCAGTTGTAGGACAGCTCCTCTGACAATAATAATCATAATCATTCTTTCCACTCAGGTCTTGTTAAACCTACAAGCTAGGTTTTAGCTAGATAGACCCCAACGCAGTTAACCCTAACGAACACTCTGAGGTTCCCCCAACCCTTTTCTCTGTGCATAATACTTTCCGAATGGAATTAGGTAAGCAGGATGTATCCCTCCAGGGAGGGAGAGAGTGAGCGTTCCACTCCATATATAGGAAAAATTTTAACACATAGGTGGAATATATGGAATTCTTAATCTGGTTTGGATACTCTTTAAGCTCAGTGATGGGTTTCCACGCCTGTCAAAGCCGGTTAACCGTAAAAAAAAATTTTTTAGAGACAAAATAGGCTAAGACTAGATGGAATTTTGTCCGCTAATCTGCCGAGTTGAATTCACTCAGTGTGCGGCAGCTGAAGCACATTGGATGAACTTCCATTTTGGTTCATTCCTTTTTCCTGAAAATGCATTTTGTTTCGGTCGTCAACGAGATTTCTTGAGGCATTTGAGGGTTACAAAGCCAGGAAAACTTTCTCTCGCTGGGAGTTAATAACCTTATTGCCTTTTTGGCCAGCTCCCAATAAAATCATGTTCAAATCCGACCAGGGAAATTTACATTTTGGCCCACCATGAGAGTAATAAAGCTCTCTGTTTAGTCTTACTTACTCACCAGCCTTTCTTACCTCCTTCTCCCCCACCCCGACCCCTGAAAATTGCCTTTCATAATAATCTTAATAATAATAATTCTTGAATTTCATATAGTGCCGAATGATTTACAGAGAACCCTGCACTTTCTAGGCAGGCATCAAAATCTCTTGAGAGAATCTTTTAATGGATTGTCGAGAGAGACTAGAGCTGGTTAAACAAGAGTAACTGGATTTTTATTAATGGTTCCTTCCTTCCTTCCTTCTAGCCGGCCTGGTGAATCCTTGCCCTGCCTCTAGAGGAAATGGATCCACAGAGGAAATGGATTAATAAATCAGCCATTACGCAGATTATTTCAGATGTATTTGTTGAGTTAGGGCTCTCTATCCACTCATATTTCAACAGCCTTTACCTCACAGCGCAACCTAAAGAAATGCTGGCTTCTTAATGCCTTTCACATTGAAAGCCTGTCTCGAAACTGTGTATTTTGTAGGTGATTCAGCAGCCAATTTCAGCACAGCAATGTCCCCTGTCAAAAAGACATTGCTGTGGCAGAGTCCTGTAGTATAGTGGTTAGCACCCTCGCCTCGCAGGCAAAAGGATCCGGGTTCGATTCCCGGGCCGGGTAAATCCTTAGGTGAGTTTACCTTACTTCACACGCCCCTGTTAACCCAGCAGTAAGTAGGAACCTGGTTGTTAGGTGATTGATGGATCACTTCCCAGGGGGTAATAATCCTTTCCAAAAGTAAATATACTACTGTACTATTAATAATAATAATATGGTCACTTAATCCAGGACTGTTTGTGGGACACTGTTGTGAGTCATTGTCTCACCCGTTTCGTACACAAAATACACAGTCAATTCACTTTACAGTATGTTCTGTGAGCGCTTTGCGACATCTCAATGGCGTGATAAGGCGCTACATCAAATGCAAGGATCCGCTAATCGACTAACAACGGGAGAGTGTGGAGTAAGGAAAACTTGCCTAAGGCAGTTTCTCTCTGCCTGGGAATCGAACTCGGATCCTCTCACTCGGGAATAGGAAAGGCCAACTCCTTAATAACGTTGATGATCGATTCCCTAAATAGATTATTGAAAGGCCAGTGTGCGAGTGGTGTCACAGTGGCTTTGCAATTGAACTGCCTGTACTTCGACCGTAACGGCTAGAAATCGATTCGCCAGTGGAACAACATCCTCAGATTTACTCTGAATATCCTTCACTGTTGGAAAGCAATTTTCCCGATCAACTCTGGATCATTAATCACCGCTGTACAACTGGGGACTTGTTTTTTCCATTTAAAAAAAAAACCTGGGTTCTATGACACTTAGCAATTAATATACACAATCCATCACTGCACAGAACATATACTGCTCACACAGTGCCAGAATTACAATTCCCAACAACCCACCCCAAAAAAAGAACGGTAAGTGGAATTTACTGCTTTGCGTTCCAGTTTCAAGCCTTTTGTTAGAAAGAAAAGTCACAGCTCAGGATTTGCCATCGCTGTCAGCCAGGCAGACGTTTTATTCGGGCGCAGATAATAATAGTAATAAGAATCTTTGCATTTGAAATTGCGCTTTTCGCGTCTTCCAGTCACCTCGAAGCGTTTCACACGATGCGCTGTGCAGTGAATTGACTATATTTGTCAGCGAAACCCGTCAGCCGATTGCCAAGATGTTCGTGGTGTGAAAAACAATTCCAGACCAAATAACAACAACAACAACATTACTTTTGTATAGTGTGCATATTTCGCCCACAAATAGTCAATTTTCCTACTCTCCTTCCCCCTCCCCTTCCTCCCCGAAGCTCTTTGACACGTCGATAAGATGTGGAAAGCGCTATATCAAATGTCAATATTATTACATTACATTATTATACTTTTGTATAGTGCCTTTCACGTAATAAATGTTCAACTGAGATGCCAGTAGGCATTATGTGGAAAGTGAAGGGAGTTCCTCCCGGTATCCTATGCCAACGCTGCCCGGATGATAGCTCCGGCAAGTTTCCTTACTCCACACGCCTCTGTTTACTTAGCATTTGACACAGCGCCTTAACACGGCTTCGAGACGATCCAAGGCGCTTCACAGAATAAACCGTAAAGTTAATTGACTGTATACTTTGTGGGCGAAACGCTGCAGCCAATTACGCACAGCAGTGTCCCACAAACAGTCGTGGGTTGAAGTGACCAATTTTTGGGGGTTACTACTTACTGCTCGGTAAACAGAGGAGCGTGGAGCAAGGAAAACTGGCCAACAATTCGCCCTGCCCAGGAATTGAACCCAGGCCTTCTCGCTTGCGAGGTGACTGCTCTCACTCCTGAGGTACAGAACTCCATGTCCAAAGCACACCATCTCTTACAATGCAGGCCACCCCAACACTGAACACTGTCGAAGCCTGGACTGGGATCAAGGAAATGTTCTTTCAAACGCAAATAATAAACAAGCTAGATTTCTTTTAGGAGATAAAATCTGGGGATACAGCATATGAGTAGTTCAGGACATGGTAAGTGTATGCCAGCGATTGCCAGGATGGTGGGAAGGCAAACAAAATGGACCTTGGTTTTATTTCGTCCAGCAAATTCTTCTGTTCGTTCCTGTGCATTGATATCAAGCTTGCCCTCGCAGCCTTGTGAGGCTACTAGTAACTGAGCATGAATTAAAAGCCTTCAGCCGAAAGCCATTAACTTCCCGGAGCCAGAGATAAGAGGCCTTCCTTTTACTTCAATTAAATCAGCCTCCCCGTTTCAGATGTTCAGATCTGTTTGCAAGCAACACAGATTCAAACCAGGTACACATTGGTTTCTCGTTAGTCAAGAGGTTTCCTAGGGTTAAGAAGTCTGAGACGAATTAAACGCAAAAACTTTCTGGCAGCAAAACACACACCCAGAACGAGTCACATTTCTTCCGTCCTTACCCTTGGGGAGCTCCAATTAAGTTTGGGGAAAACACTCCCTCCTAGAGAGTTGATTGCTTCCCGGACTTTAGCTGCAAATTCTGGAAATTCCGGAGCCTAAGAGATAAAAAAAAAGATAATCACACAACCTGTTAGGATAATAATAATAATTTCATTCAGTGGAACATCTTGAACAAAACATCTCAAAGCGCTTCACAAGGAATCCCTGTGTAATTATAGGCGAGCATGGCAGCCAATTTGCACAGTAACCTGATGTGAAAGGCGTTGTACAAGTGTAATTTTGTTATAATAAATATATAATCCTTGCATTTGATATAGCGCTTTCCACATTTTATCAACGTCCCAAAGCGTTTGTTGTTGTTGTTGTTCACATCAGAAGGACATCCCAAGGCGCTGGACAGTCACTGTTTGAGACCCGAGCTGGGGTCGGGGGCGGGGAGGGTGGAGGGAAAGGGGGGGGATTTGGGGTGACCGATGGGACCGTCGAAGAGGAGGGTCTTGAGGCGGGATTTGAAGGAAGCCATGGAGGGGGCGAGCGAGGCGGAGGGACTGAAGGATACAGTTTCAGAGGTTGGTGGTAGAGTGGCTGAAGGCTGGCCGGCCAACGATGGGGCGGGTGGTCGGTGACGTGGAGCAGGCCAGAGCCTGCTGAGCGGAGGGGGCGGGCGAGTTGGAAGGGGGTCCCGGATGTAGGCTGGGGCGAGGTCGTGGAGGGCTTTGATTGTGAGGGCCAGGCAGACAGGTCTTGGGTTGAAAACCCCCGCCCGACATTGGCGCCTCCCAACAAAGCAGCGCTACCCCCCAGCACGGCCTCGAGAGAACGTCAACCTCGACATAGAGCCCAAAGTAGGCCTTGAACCCGCAGCCTCAGAGACGAGAGTGCCATCGAGCGCGCCCCGATTGATAACGTAGAGCGACACGAACAGACGTGATGGGGATGAGGGAGGCTACAGGCGTGGGGAGGACCATGACGGTTCGTGGGGACACTGCTGTAAGTAGTTGGCTGCCATGCTTTGCCCACAAAATACACCGTCAATTCACTTTGCTGTGTATCCTGTGAAGCGCTTGGCGACGTCTCGAGGAGCCGACAAAGAGCTACAGCAAATCCAAGGATTGTTATTATTTCACTGAAAGATTTCCTGCAACGTGTTTGTAAGGCTGAGGGAAGGTTACAACAGGAACAGAAAATGGAATCAGATATTTTTTGTTCTCTCACTCACTCACTCACTCTCTCTCTCTCTCACACACACGGGTACCCATCACTGTGCTTAATCAGAGCATTTATCTGGTGACAATCAGACAGTTGCGATCTTCACCCCATGAACTGCCACGTTTCTTACCGTGAGTGTCGTCACATTCTCGTCGTCAGACCACTGCGGGAAAGAAAGACAAGAGGGCTGACCTGTTAAACATTTCTCAAAGCATTCAATAAACCTTTCTAAGCCACCGCCTCCACTCTGTGTCGAGACAGAGTACCTTTGATAGTTCTACAGCAATCGCAAAGGAAAATAATAAATAATAATAATAGTAACACTTGCATTTGATATTGCCCCTTATATACCTCCCACATACAGTCGTGGTTTGAGTCAACAAATTATTATCTTTGAAGGGATTAACCCTGGAAAGAAATCTACCAACCGACCAACAAGGGGGTTCCTACTTACTGCAAGGTAAACAGGCTAGTGAGCGGAGTAAGGAAAAGCGCTTCAGGTTTTGCTCTGACCCACCCAGATCCTCTTGCTTGCAAGGCGAGTGGTCTAACCACAACACTGCAGTTCCCGTGGGATGAGGCGAGGAATCCTCCTACAGGTGGAAGTAACTTAAGACCTCAGGCTCGACCCCCAATTATCCTTCCTCCCGCACATCCGGTCCCCCACCAGCGCTGCTTTCTTCCATCTCTGCCATGGAATCCTGTAGCTCGGTGGTTAGAGCACTCGCCTTACAAGCGTGAGACGTGCGTTCGAATCCAGGCAGGTCAGGGCGAAACCTTGGGCAAGTTTCCTTACTTCACATGCCTAATAATCCTCAAAAAAAAAAAAATAATAAATTGGTCGTTTCAATCCACTGTTGGATTGTTTGTGGGGGACACTGCTGTGCGCAATTGGTTGCCGCGTTTCGCCAATAAATATACAGTCAATTGCGCTATATCAATTGCAAGGATTATTATTATTATTACAAAGTTTCCAAAAGAATAGACTGAATTTCGCTAGGTTGCCTGGCCAACAAGCCTCCAGATTAATGGGTTGTTCCAGTGATGGTCAACCTGAGCCCGCAAACATATACACGCGTCCGGGTTAGTCAGTGTCTGTTCGGTCGTGTGGGTATCAATGCATAAATATACAATCAATATTCAATCCAGAATTATCAACGAAATATTCCATCAAAGCCATCAATGTTAGCTTATCATTCCAGTGCGTCGGGAGCTCAACGCCCCTCACTTCAATGTCAGAGAGACAAAAGTGTTAGCTGCTGAGCCGGGCAGACAACACACTCTGTAGATTACTGACCTGCAAATCTTGCTCTTCACCGCTGTTGTCGTCTGCTGGGGAATGGCTCGGGACTTCAGTCCTGAAACAATTGGGAACAAGTCTCCTAACTGAACAAAAACAGTCCCTCCTCTCAGAGCAACGAAAGCGGTGTGGACAGAGCTACGTTATAACTGGCTGCTGCGTTTCGCCCACAAATATACAGTCAATTCAGTGAGAGAAAAGGAAAGAGAGAGAGGAGAGCGTATACTCAAGTGAGTGAGAGAGAGCACGAGAGAGAGATAATGAAAACGAGAAAGAGGTAAAAGACGAGGTGAGCAAAAGGAATGAGAGAGAAAGTGTGAAAGTGAGAGAGAGAAAGAAAGAGAGAGAAAGAAGGAGAGTATGCAAGCAAACGAGAGAGAATAAGCAAATGATATCTATTTGTCAAATAAATTGTTTATTGGATGGATAGTTGGATTAGAGTAGAACTGTTTTGGGCCTTTGTGACTAGCCAGATAGTGGCCTTCAGCGAGGTAGAGCATTACATTGACAACAAGCTGGGGGTGCTGGGTGGGGGAGAGGGAGTTGACCGTAAGCACGATCAAAAAGGACAGCCCTTAGACGGGTTTGAAGGTGGGGAGGAATCGGGGGCAAGGCAAGGCAGAGGGAGTGATTGAGGGAGAGTTCCAGAGTTTCAGGGCATGGTGGCTCCAAGTCCAAATCCTAGACAACTCTTACCTTCCTGAAACCACTAGGGTGCCATCATCCAGCAAGTAATCGATCACATTCTGCGGCAGGGGCAGGATAATACTGCAAAAGGAGAAACAACAGATAAACACTCTACAAAGCAAATACACTTTCGGAACTGTAAAGTGAAAGAAAGGTCTGGAATTTCTGTTGCCACCTAAAGTGTTTGCAGCTGCACTCAATGCCTGAAAGAGGGCTGTGGAAGGAGATTCAATACTAACTTTGGAGAACGGGTATTGGATATTAACTTGAAAAGGAAACAAAACGCAAGTCTTATGGGGAAAGAGAGGTGGAGGGAATTTAGTAACAATAATAATCCTTGCATTTGATGTCGCACTTTTCACGTCTTCCGGACTGTGTCTCAAAGCGCTTCACAGAATATACTGTAAAGTGAATTGACTGTATATTTGTGGGCGAAATGTGGCAGCCAATTGCGCACAGCAGCGTCCCCCACAAACAGTCGTGGATTGAAATGATCAATTTTATTGATTGTGTTTTTTTTTGGAGGGATTATTATTAGGCGTGTAGAGTAAAGAAACTTGCCCAAGGTTTCATCCTGACCTGCCTGGAGTTGAACACGGATCTCATGTGTGTAAGGCAAATGCTCTAACCACTGAGCTCCAGGACTCCACAGTATTGTTCCATTCGATATGTTTTGCAGACGCAATAAGGTGTTATATCAATTGCAAAGATTATTATTATTATTATTATTATAGACAGGCAGGAAGTGAATGAACAATTTTATCTAGAGAATTGTTGGCCAGGACACCTAAACAGGCAGGCGGGACTTCAGGTTAACGTCTCATTTAAAGGACAACATATTTGACAATAATTTGGTCATTCAATCCACGACTGTTTACGGGACGCCAATGTGCGCAATTGGCTGCCGCGTTTCACCCACAAAATACACAGTCAATTCACTTTACAGTATATACAGTGAAGCGCTTTGAGACGTCTGACAGATGTGATAAGGAGCTCTATCGAATGGAAGGATTATCATTTTCAATCAATCAATCAATCAAAACTTACATTTATATAGCGCGTTTCACGTCGTGAGGACGTCCCAAGGCGCTGTACAGTCAGGTAGAGACAAGAGCGGGGTGGGAGGGGTCGGGGCAGGATGAAGAAGAGTAGGAAAATTAGGAAGGGGAATATATATTACTCGCAATATATATTTGCGGGCGAAACGCGGCAACCAAATTGCGCACAGAAGTGTCCCACAAACAGTCATGGAAGTGGGATTAGGGGAAAAGGGGGGGGGGGGGGGAAAGGGGGGGCAAGAGAGGGGGGGAAGGGGAAGGAGAGCAGGAAAACGGACTGTATATTTGTGGGCGAAACGCAGCAGCCAAATTGCGCACACTAGTGTCCCACAAACAGTTGCGGAAATGGGGCCAGGGGAGAAAGGGGGGAAAAGAGGGTAAGGTGGGTGGGGGGGGCGGAGAGGGAGGGAAAGGTGGGTAGTCCTGGACAGACTCACTTGAAGAGCGAGAGTAGAGACAGCTATGCAGCCTGTGCCGCTGCTGTTTATCTGACAGTTTTGTTGATGTTGGAGAATCCGATTTCGACACATGCCATCAGCACTTTCTCTGCCCCCTTCCCTGCTTGGCTGGGCTGAGATTCAATTTGGAACATGATCTTGCCACGAAATGGAACGATTGTGGAAAATTCTTACCCTCGCTCCCCCTTGGACGCCAGTTCGTTTTAAGAGCGACAGAATTTTTTTTTTCCAAATTGAGATTGATGTTGAGAAACGTCTACGTTAATGGACCATTTTAAACATTGAGACAATATAAGCTCATGTTGTCCTTCAGATGAGATGTCAACCTGAGGTCCCGTGGTTATATTAAGACAATATGACAAGTTCAAATTGGATGCAATTTGGAATTACAGATCCCAGTGAAGAGGCGTCTGTGCAAACCGTTCCAATAAGGACCAACTTTAAAGCGAAATCTTGTTTCTGAGCTCCATCTAACTGTGGGGTTGAGTAATGCTGCTCAGCATATCTGTAATAATAATAAGTGAATCCATTTGATAGAGCGCTTTTCACGGCTTCGAGACGTCTCAAAGCGCTTCATAGATTACACTGTAAAGTGAATTGACTGTGTATTTTGTGGGTGAAACGCAGCAGCCAATTGCGCACAGCCGTGTCCCACAAACAGTCGTGGATTGAAATGACCAATTTAGTATTGTTATTTTTTCTTCAGGGATTATCAGGGGTGCGGAGTAAGGAAACTTGCCCAAGTTTTCACCCTGGCCGGGAATCAAACCCAAGTCTCTCGCTTGTGAGGTGAATGCTCGACTACTAAGCCACAGGACACCCTGGTCGTAGCTCCCTCACTGAAGCTGTCTACTTTCTGCTCCCAGTCCCCTATTCTTTCATCCATACTTTCCTAAATTTTATACAGTCAATTCACTTTGCAGTATATTCTGTGAAGCGCTTTGAGATGCCTTGAGACGTGATAAGGCACTGTATCGCATGCAAGGATTGTTAATATTCTCGTGAATTTCTCCACGGGCATTTATTTATTCAATTCCCATTGAAGTGATTAGGGTCTCGGTGATGGACAGTTAGCAACATTCAGGGAAATAATAATAATCCGTGCATTTGATATAGCGCTTTTCACGTCTTCTAGACGTCTCAAAGTGCTTCACAAAATATACTGTAAAGTGAATTGACTGTATATTTGTGGGCGAAACACGGCAGCCAATTCCACACAGTGTCCCACAGTCATGGATTGAAAATAACTCTTTTTGGGGGGGGGATTATTATCAGGCGTGTGGTGTATGGAAATTTGTCCAAGGTTTACACCCTGCCGGGAGTCGAACCTAGGTCTCTCGCTTGCAAGGCGAGTGCTCTAACCACTCAGCTACAGGACTCTGCTGTTCTGTGAAGCGCTTTGAGACGTCTCAATGATGTGATAAGATGCAACATCAAATGCAAGAAACAGTATTGTTATTGTAAACCTTCACCCTTCAAAATCCCCAAAACGGACGCCTGGTTGTGTTTGGAATACATCGGGCTAACCTGGGTCCTTATATTGTGATCACTGCTGGGATCTAATGAACTGAACGTTTAACAGCAGTGACCTTTTTGTAGGTAAACTTGGCTGCTATTTTGCCACTTGTGAAGTCCTGCGAAACAGCCATGAGGAGTCAAACCTATTCAACTGGAGCAATACTGGGCAACAACAACAGCAAATTACACTTGTATAGCGCCTTTCGTGAATATATTCATAATATACAGTAAAGTGAATTGACTGTATATTTTGGAAGAAACGCAGCAGCCAATTGCGCACAGCAGCGTCCCCCACAAACGGTCGTGGATTGAAATGACTAATTTATTATCGTTTTTTTTGGCGGGGAGGGATTATTATTAGGCGTGTGGACTATGGAAACTTGCCCAAGGTTTCACCCGACCTGGAATCGAACCCAGATCTCTCGCTTGCAAGACGAACGCTCTAATCACTCAGCTACAGGAGTTTTGAAACAGGAAGACACACCCTCGGTGTAACATCTGATTGAAGAATTGCACCCTTATGCTGGGCTCCGACAGCTGTGCAAAGGATCACCAGCCTAGACTACACACGCCTGACGTCTTGACGTGAAACAAGCGGTTCAGTAAGGAAACTTGCCCTGACCCGCCGGGTATCTCGCTTGCGAGGCGAGCGCTCTAACCACTGAGCGACACTGATGGGAATAACAGTACAACAACAACAACAACAACAGGTGTGTATATTATGCAGAGTAGCTCCCAGAGCGACAACAACAACAACAACGAAGACAGCGACAATAACATGAACTTAACCAGAGCCTGTCATACAGGGAGTGACTCCCATCACTGCCCCCCTCATTAACAACAATAGGGTCAGACACCATCACTATGGGGAGGTCGGGGGGGGGGGGGGCGAGCTTGGGGAGTGGAGGGCTGGGTGGTGGGGAGTGGGGGGGAGGGAGGGGGTAGGGAGTGGGGGGGAGGGAGGCAGGTGAGAGGGCTGGGGAGGGAGGGGAGAGGGGGGGGAGGAGGGAGGGGTGGGGAGGGAGGGGGGAGAGGGGGGGGGGAGTGGGGAGGGGAGTGGGGAGGGAGGGGGGGGGGGGGAGTGGAGTGGGGAGGGAGGGGGGGTGGGGAGTGGGGAGGGTGGGGAGTGGGGAGGGGGGGGGGGAGTGGAGTGGGGAGGGGGGGGGAGGGGAGAGGGGAGAGGGGAGGGGGGGGAGAGGGGAGAGGGGAGAGGGGAGAGGGGGGGGGGAGGGGAGAGGGCTGGAGGGAGAGGGCTGGGGAGGGGGGGGGGAGGGGAGAGGGCTGGAGGGAGAGGGCTGGGGAGGGGAGGGGGGGGAGAGGGCTGGGGAGGGAGGGGGGGAGAGGGCTGGAGGGAGAGGGCTGGGGAGTGGGGAGGGGGGGGAGAGGGCTGGAGGGAGAGGGCTGGGGAGTGGGGAGGGGGGGGAGAGGGCTGGAGGGAGAGGGCTGGGGAGTGGGGAGGGGGGGGAGAGGGCTGGAGGGAGAGGGCTGGGGAGTGGGCTGGGGAGTGGGGAGGGGGGGGGGAGGGGAGAGGGCTGGAGGGAGAGGGCTGGGGAGTGGGCTGGAGGAGAGGGCTGGGGAGTGGGGAGGGGGAGGGGAGAGGGCTGGAGGGAGAGGGCTGGGGAGTGGGGAGGGGGGGGGAGGGGAGAGGGCTGGAGGGAGAGGGCTGGGGAGGGAGGGGGGGGGAGAGGGCTGGGGAGTGGGGAGGGAGGGGGGGGGGGAGAGGGCTGGAGGGAGAGGGCTGGGGAGGGAGGGGGGGGAGAGGGCTGGAGGGAGAGGGCTGGGGAGGGAGGGGGGGGGAGAGGGCTGGAGGGAGAGGGCTGGGGAGGGAGGGGGGGGGAGAGGGCTGGAGGGAGAGGGCTGGGGAGGGAGGGGGGGGGGAGAGGGCTGGAGGGAGAGGGCTGGGGAGGGAGGGGGGGGAGAGGGCTGGAGGGAGAGGGCTGGGGAGTGGGGAGGGGGGGGGGGAGGGGGTTACTGAGGTGGGGGCTCTCACCTCCTGATGGTCAGTTTGCTGAACAGCTGGTACCAGGCTGAGAACTGACACCTCAACACCTGCTCCTTCTTCATGGCCTCTCCCCCTCCCTCCCTCCCTCTGTCTGTCTGTGTGTGTGTGTGTGTGGGGGAGAAGCGTCCGTCCCCTATCACCTTCCCCCCCCCCCCCCCCCGTGTGTCTGTGTGTAGGTGAGGACACCACAGGAAGCGTCCGTCCCCTATTATCCTCCCCCCTCCCTGTGAGTCTGTGTGTGAAGGGAGACACCACCAGGAGTGTCCGCTCCCTAACCCCCCCCCTCCGCCCCAGCCCTGTGTGGGCTCCTCCGCCGGGGTGGGGGGGGGGAAGGAATAGAGGGACGGCCCGTTTCCGGTCTGGGTGGGGGCGGGTACATCTCACTCTGTCCTACGGCTTTATTCTTCCTTCCATCAAAACCCTCCCTGTCTGTGTCTGTCTCCCTCAGGTAATGAATGAACAGACTCTTCTTACAGTTAGTGATAGCTCAGGGGGAGGGGGAGGGGGGGGGGGGGTGTGGGAGGGAGGGGGGGGGGGGGGGTGGGAGGGAGGGGGGGGGGGGTGTGGGAGGGAGGGGGGGGGGGGGTGTGGGAGGGAGGGGGGGGGGGGGGGTGGGAGGGAGGGGGGGGGGGGGTGTGGGAGGGAGGGGGGGGGGGGGGTGGGAGGGAGGGGGGGGGGGGGGGTGGGAGGGAGGGGGGGGGGGTGTGGGAGGGAGGGAGGGGGGGGGGGGGGTGGGAGGGAGGGAGGGGGGGGGGGTGTGGGAGGGAGGGAGGGGGGGGGGGTGTGGGAGGGAGGGGGGGGGGTGTGGGAGGGAGGGAGGGGGGGGGGGTGTGGGAGGGAGGGGGGGGGTGGGAGGGGGTGTGTGTGGGAGGGGGAGGGGGGGGGTGTGGGAGGGGGTGTGTGTGGGAGGGGGAGGGGGGGGGGTGGGAGGGGGAAGGGTGGTGTGTGGGAGGGGGAGGGGGGGGGGTGTGGGAGGGGGAGGGTGTGTGTGTGTGGGAGGGGGTGTGTGTGGGAGGGGGAGGGTGTGTGTGTGGGAGGGGGAGTATGTGTGGGAGGGGGTGTGTGTGGGAGGGGGAGTATGTGTGGGTGGGGGTGTGTGTGGGAGGGGGAGGAGGGGGTGTGTGTGGGAGGGGGAGGAAGGGGTGTGTGTGGGAGGGGGTGTGTGTGGGAGGGGGTGTGTGTGGGAGGGGGTGTGTGTGGGAGGGGGAGGGGGGGTGTGTGGGAGGGGGAGGGGTGGTGTGTGGGTGGGAGGGGGGGTGTGTGGGAGGGGGGGTGTGTGGGAGGAGGGGTGTGTGGGAGGAGGGGGAGTATGTGTGGGAGGGGGTGTGTGTGGGAGGAGGGGGAGTATGTGTGGGAGGGGGTGTGTGTGGGAGGGGGAGGAGGGGGTGTGTGTGGGAGGAGGGGGAGTATGTGTGGGAGGGGGAGGGGGTGTGTGTGGGAGGGGGTGTGTGTGGGAGGAGGGGGAGGGGGTGTGTGTGGGAGGGGGGATGTGGGAGGAGGGGGAGGGGGTGTGTGGGAGGAGGGGGAGGGGGTGTGTGGGAGGAGGGGGAGGGGGTGTGTGTGGGAGGGGGTGTGTGAGGGAGGGAATGCGTGAAGGAGGGAGGGGCGGAGTGTGTGAGGGAGGGAGGGGAGGAGAGTGTGAGGGAGGGAGGGGAGGAGAGTGTGAGGGAGGGAGGGGAGGAGAGTGTGAGGGAGGGAGGGGAGGAGAGTGTGAGGGAGGGTAGGGAAGTGTGTGTGGAAGAGAGGGAGGGGAGGGAGTGTGTGTGTCGGAGGGAGGGAGAGTGTGAGGGAGGGGGAGGGAAGTGTGGGGGAGGGGTAGGGAGTGTGTGAGAGAGGGGAGAGGTAGGGAAGTGTGTGTGGGAGGGATGGGGAGGGAGTATGTATGGGAGAGGAAGGGAGTGTGTGAAGGAAGGAGGGGTGGGAGTGTGTAAGAGAGAAGGTGGGAGGGTGTAAGGGAGGAAGGAGTGTGTGAGGGGGGTGGGTGGGAGAGGGAGTGTGTGAGGGAGGGGGAGTGTGTGAGGGAGGGGGAGGCAGTGTGTGAGGGAGGGGGGAGTGGGTGAGGTGGTGGGAGTGTGTGAGGGAGGGGGGGGGGAGTGTGAGGGAGAGGGGAGTGTAATGGAGGGGTGAGTGTAAGGAGGGGGGAGTGAGTAAGAGAGGGAGGGGAGTGTGTAAGTGAGGGAAGGAAGGAGTGGGAGTGTGTGAGGGAAGGAAGGACAAGGGTGGGTGTATGAGGGAGAGAGAGAGATGGGAAGGAGGGGGAGAGTGTATGAGGGAGGTGGGGTGATGTAAGGAAGGAAAGAGACAGGAGGGATGGAGTAGGTGAGGGAAGGAAGAAACGGAAGGAAACAGAGTGGAGTGAGGGAGAGAAAGGCAGGGGAGGGATGGAATGTGTGAGGGAGGGAAGGGGGGAGGGAGAGTCAGCTAGAGGGAGTGTGTGAGGGAGGGAGAGACTCGAACGAGGAAGAGACACTGAGATAGGATGCAAGTGAGAGAGAGACAGACTGGAGGGCGGGCGAGACAGTGTAAGCATCAGGGAGTAAGAAGCAGGGAGTGTGTAAGTGATGGACAGGAAGGAGGGAGGGAGAGTGAGTGAATGAGTGAGTGAAGGACGGATCGAGTGGAAATGAGGGACGCACAGAGTAAGAGGGGCAGGAGAGTGAAGGAATGTGCGAGTAAAGGACGGATTTGGATGAGACGTTAAACCGCGGCCCGACTGCCTGTTCAGCTGGAAGTAAAAGTTGGCGCTATTCGAAAAGCGCAGGGAGTTTCTCTCTCCCGGTGTCCGGCCAACGATCTTCTGAATAAAATTGGTCATTCAGTCCACGCCTGTTGATGGGGACACTGCTGTGTTGCACCACCTGCGCATTTTGCCCACAAGATACAGTCACAATCTAGTCTGCGAAGCACTTTGAGACCTCTCGACGACGTGATAAGGCGCTGTATCAAATGCAAGGAGTATTATTGTTGTCATTATTTGAAACTGATGGCACGTTTCTGTGTATTTGACAGATTGGGGGGAAAAAAAACGTTAGGGGCCACTAGCTAAACGCTTGGTGTCAAAGGTTGGCTCTGGGCCTCATTGAAACCGATAGATCATCAGTTCTGAGTCTTAAGCGACCTTCGCACTCGCCTTTCCTTGCACAAACAGAGAAGTTAATACCAGGATCCGTTAAGGACATGGAAACAAACAGTTTTGAACAATCGATCGTCAAAGAAGAGGTAAAAACGTTAAACTTTCGTTAAAATTTCGCAAAAAGATTGGATAAGTAAGTGGTGTGTTGAAGCCTAGTAAAAGATATTTCTGGAGGTGTATGCTGTGCTGTTGGACAGCTTGTTTGCAGCTTTTGTGAATGAGGCACAGTCGATTCTGTAAGTAGCCGTGTAAAAAGCGTAGCTGACCAATTCATGTGGCTTGTCAATTTAACTGAGGTACTTAATAACACGCTTGGCTCGAAGGTTTTATTATGGATATATTGGATGTGAGCATGTTATCAACTTGCCTCTGGTGATGCAAAATTGCTGATGTACATATAACCAAATGTATTTTAGTTTGATGTCTAAAAAGCATTCAGTTGGCTGATATTTATCAAAGTAGCCACTGTGTCTGATAACTTCACAATCCTAGCCTTTTTTCACACACAATTTGTGATCTGAAATCTATTTTATCTGGTTAAGATGTTTTAACAATCATTTCATTCATCTTTTTTTAAACAAAGTACAATATCTTTAATCTCTAAAGATACAGAGACATTTTAAACACTCAATTGTACAACAACTACACTTGTTCTTTACCTTTTGGAACTCAATCGCACAGTCCCTTCGCCTCGCTCCCCGCCTCGCCTCCTTCAAGGCCCGTCTCAAGTCCTCTTCGACCCCACCTTCGGTCACCCTCCTAACCCTGCCCTCCACCCACTCCTGATCCCAACCAGGTCCAAACTCCTAACTGTCCAGCGCCTTGGGACGTCCTCTCGACGTGAAAGGCAGATGCTGTGTCAGCGTCATTTGTTGTTCTTCTTCAAAGTGCTTTTCCTCAAAGCGGGAGTCCGAGCCACATGTTGATATCATTCTTTACTAACCTGTTAGAACAGCAGAAACCTTGGTGGTGGCGAAGATTTTGGACTGGAACATTTGCAGCCGCTCCGAGTGAACCTGGTGTTGCTGCGTTTTGTTTTGGTGGGGAGGGGAGGGGAGGGGAGCGGAGGTGTGAAATGAGATTGAACACAAACTATCAATTGATAGATTTCTCATGCTAGCCGCTAGTTAAAAAATTGCACGCGCGTGTGGATTTTGCTGTATTTTAAGTGCCCCGAGACTCTGCCACACGCAAAGGGCGCTATGTAAGATGCAAGTTGTTGTTGTTGTATTAATTGTGCCCCTGATTTGTTTCTAGGTATTGATGAAAGGCAAATGGGTTCAGGTATTAGAGACAACCTACAAAGATCCCACTGGCAAAACCAGGTATAAACGTGTGCAGCAGTGACGTTTAAATAGGATGTTTGTTTCATTGTACTGTATTACCTGAATTTGATATCTGTTACACTGTTTATATAGATATACTGTATTGTGGAGTCCTGTAGCTCAGTGGTTAGAGCACTTGCCTTGCAAGCGAGAGACCTGAGTTCAAATCCAGGCAGGGAGAAACCTTGGGAAAGTTTCCTTACTCGGCATGCGTAATAATAATCCATCCCTCCCCCAAATATTGGTCATTTCAAACCACGACTGTTTGTGCGACGCTGCTATGCGCAATTGGCTGCTGCGTTTCGCCCACAAATAGACAGTCAATTCACTTTACCAGTACTGTATATTCTGTGAAGCGCTTTGAAACATATAGAACACGCGAAAAGTGCTGTAGAAAATGCAAGGATTATTATTATTATTATATATATATAATATAGGTTTCAACTTCAGTGCTTTTTTCCGAAGCATTTATTTTGCAAGCATTGTGAAATCCTGTAGCTCAGTAGCTAGAGCGCTCGCCTCGCAAGCGAGAGACCTGGGCTTGATTCCAGCAGGGTGAAACCTTGAGCAAGTTTCCTTCCTCCACACGCCTAATAATAATCCCTCAAAAAAAAACAATAACTTGGTCACTCAATCCACATCTGTTTGCGGGACGCTGCTGTGCTCAATTGGCTGCCACGCATCGCCGACAAGTAATTCACTTTACAGTATATTCCGTGAAGCGCTTTGAGACGTCTGGAAGACGTGAGAAGCACTATATCGAATGCAAGGATTATCATATTATTATTATAATTCGCACTTCTGTGAATGTGAGAAATTTTCCATTTGAAGTCACTTGGAAAGGGGTGTCAATTCTTGCATGAGGGAAAGGTAAAGTCATGGGATGCTCTAGGTACGGTGTGATTTTGAATCCCTGATAGCGTTTATGTTAACTTCCTACCCCCCGCCCCCCACCACCACCACTGGCTCCGCCACTTCCAAGACGCTGCCCGGCGTGAATGGCACTAAATAATAATAAAAATCGGTCATTTCAACCCGCGGCGGTTTGTGGGGGACGCTGCTGCGCGCGATTGGCTGCCGCGTTTCGCCCACAAATATAACAGTCGATTCACTCGACAGTGGATTCTGTGAAGCGCTTTGAGACGTTGACAAGCCGTGAAAAGGGCTAAATCAAACGCAAGGATTACTCTAATCATTATTATGAATGCAAGTTGTCTCTGGAGCTCTTCTGTCATTGCTGTGAATATCGCGTGTTCAGGTGTAGCTGTTACTCCTATGTTGAAGGGACAGTGTGGGTGTTGGGGGGAGATGGGGGGGGGGCATTGCTCACTCCGCAAGACATATGCATCCGGTCTATTTTCAAGGGCTGTTGAGATCTATTCTGATCGTTCCAACCCTCCCTCCTTACCGTCTGTAGCACATCCTGATAATTAAGGAGGCGGGGGGGGGGGCTGGGGAATGAGGAGCTTATAGATGATAACGGGGGAGAGAAACAACTAAATAAAACTAAAGCGGAAATGTTTCCTGATGTCTTAAGTGGAAGCTCTTCAAATTCACTGTAATGGAATGCACTTTGGCGACCTGCTGTATTTGTACCCGGGCTCATTCAATGTATTTTTGTGCCACAGAGTCTGGGAAACAGTCAAACGCACCACCAGAAAACAAAACACTCAGACTGACGGTGAGTTAGCCAGTACACTCGACCCGTCTCTGATCTCGATTGTTCTCCCTGCTCTTTGCTTTTGAGTGATGTCGGTTAACAGTCCTGAGAATTTCCAGCTCATTGACCTATCTTCCCCCCCCACGCCCCTCCCCACATCCCACAGCTCAGTGGTTGAGAGATCTCGCCACCGTAGCCGAGTTTCCTTATCCCCACGCGCCTCTGTTTATCCAGCAGTATGTAGAAACCCATTGTTAATTGACGGCGGATCAAAGAAAACACACACCCGAAAAACACAACAATAAAAATTGGTCATTTTCAATCCACGACTGTTTGTGGGGGACGCTGCTGTGCGCAATTGGCTGCCGAGTTTCGCCCACAAATATGCATTCAGTTCACTTTACAGTATATTCTGTGAAGCGCTTCTGAGACGTCTGGAAGACGTGAAAGGCGCCATATCAAATGCAAGGATTATTATTATTATAATATCACTTTCTGGGGGGGTGTTGGGGGTTAATAATAATCCTTTCGAAAAGAAAATGAAATTGGTCTCTCAGTCCACAACTGTTTGTGGGTCTCTGTGCGCAATGTGCTGCCACATTTTTCCCACAAAATACACAGTCACTCACTCCACTTTCCAATGAGTTCAGTGGAAGCTCTGTGAGACGTCTCGATGACAATATGAGGCTGTATTATTATTATTATTAGAATTATTCAAACGTTGGTTTTAGAGTTAAGTTAGGGCAGCTTGCTAGTCGTTTGAAGATGGTTTTGATTTCCAAATCAAATGATTTCTTTTCAGGAGTTGCTGTGTTTGCTGTGCTTAAAAAGACGCTGCATTATGACTGTCTGGTGATGGTGAAACAGTTCCGCCCTGCGCTGGGCTGTTTCTGCCTTGAGTTTCCAGCAGGTAGGTAATCTGACGTTTTATTGCTGTATCCGTATTTTACTTCAACCTGTGTTTTTGGAGTTTACATATTGATGCAAGGGTTTCCGTAATCTTTCTGCAGAGTTGAGCTGGGACACAACACACCGTCGTACGGCACGAAATAATAATAATCCTTGCGTTTGATATAGCGCTTTTCACTTCTAGACGTCTCAAAGCGCTTTACAGAATATATACTGTAAAGTGAATTGACTGTATATTTGTGGGCAAAACGCGTCCCCCACAAATAGTTGTGGATAGAAATGACCAATTTTTTTTGAGGGATTATTATCAGGTGTGTGGAGTAAAGAAACTTGCCCGAGGTTTCACCCTGCCGGGAATCAAACCCAGGTCTCTCGCTTGCAAGGCAAAAGTGCTCTAACCACTGAGCTACAGGACTCCACAAAATACACAGTCACTTCACTTTATGTACTTTGGACGTCTCGAAGATGTGATAAGGCGCTGTATCAAACGCAAGGATCATTTTATTATGGGGGACAAAATGGGAGAATGCCTTAATCCAAAGCCAAGCGGGGTGGGGGGGGGGGCCAAACAATATACAGCATTCCTTAAAACGAGAGCGTGCTCTTTTTGGTTTTCATTGGAAAGAACGGCGTCTCTCTCGCAAGCCAGTGCTCAAAACTCCACTCCAAAAAAAAAAAAAACTCGATTAAGCTGAAATAGGAAGGTCACATGATTGTGTTGGGTATATCTGATCTGATAATTGGCCGCTTTAATCCTATTTTGTGGACAATTATGAGACTTGGCCTCGGTGGTCACATTACAGGACAGGGCTCACTTTGTGTTTGCCGAACCTGGTGCTACCTCCAGCGTCTTGGGACGTCCTCCTGACGTGAAAGGCACTATACAAGTGAAAATTGGTTGTTCTGGTTGTTGTGTGAAGGCATTGGAAAGGGTACAACGAAGATTTACTAGGATGGTGCCAGGATTGAGGGACTTCAGCTATGAGGAGAGGCTAGATAGGCTAGAGTTATTCTCTCTGGAGCAGAGAAGATTGAGGGGAGACCTAATAGAGGTTTATAAGATCATGAGGGGTTTCGACAGGGCAAATAGAGAAAAACTATTTCCACTCATGGGTGAATCTGTGACTCGTGGTCACAGATTTAAAATAGTTTCAAGGCGAAGTAGAGGGGAGCTGAGGAGAATTTTTTTCACTCAGCGAGTTGTTCGAATCTGGAATGCATTGCCTGAAAAGGTGGTGGAGGCTGATTCGATAACAACTTTTAAAAGGGAATTAGATCTTTATTTAGGGAGAACGGGTCTATTAGGCTATGGGGAGCGGGCAGGGCAGTGGGATTGAATCGCTCTTTTCAAAGAGCCGGCACAGACTAGATGGGCCGAATGGCCTCCTTTTGTGCCGTAAAATTCTATGAATCTATGAATCTATGTGTGTGTGTGCGTGAGGGAGGGTGTGTGTCTGTGGGGGAAGGTGGGTGTGTGTGGGAGAGGATGTGTGTGGGAGTGGGGAGGTGTAAGAGGGTGTGTGTATGTGTGGGAGAGGGGGTGATGTGTGTGAGGTGGGGGTATGTGTGGGAGAGAGCATGTGTGCGGGTGCGTGAGGGAGGGCGTGTGTCTGGGAGAAGGTGCGTGTGTGTGGGAGTGGATGTGTGTGGGAGTGAGGAGGTGTGGGAGAGGGTGTGTGTGCGTGTGTGTGTGTGTGTGGAGGAGGGAGGGGGTGAGAGTGTGTGTGTGTGTGTGTGTGTGGGTGGGAGAGGGTGTGAGAGTGACTCGTCCTGTTTTTAATTCCAGGTCTGGTGGATGACGGTGAAACCGCAGAAAGTGCTGCCGTGCGGGAGCTTCTGGAAGAAACCGGATACAAAGGGGAGACGAGCGGAACATCGCCAGGTTTGGACATTAGACTGCCACCTATTAACAATAATCATAATAATGTCACTCAATCCACGACTGCTTGTGATACACTGCTGTGCGCAACCTGCTGCTGCGTTTCGCCCCCGCACAAAACACCTTTACGACTAAACAGTCGCTACAGTCTACGGTGCATTCCGTGAACGGCTTTGAGACGCCTCGAAGACGGTGTGACGGCGCTGTAGCAATTGCAAGGATTATTATCATTATTATCACGTCGGTTAATGTGGCGGTGAGCCACGCGCACGCCGAATATGCTGCCTCGTGGCGCTGAGGAAAACTAGCAGCCGGTCTCGGTCCTTGGCGGGATATTTGCGTTCTTTGTGGCAGACAAGCACTCCCATGTAAGACTTTCTTTTCAATCCACGACTGTTTGTGGGGGACGCTGCTGTGCGCAAGTGGCAGCCGCGTTTCGCCCGCAAGTGTACAGTCAATTCGGTTGACAGTATATCCTGTGAAGCGCTTTGAGACGTCTAGAAGACGCTACATCAAATGTATGGATTATTATTATTATTATGGTGCAGGAAGCCTAGCTAGCTCGGAGATTATAATGCCTCCTCTTGGCACTAATCTCACTTGCCATAGGTTCAGCACCTCTGGAATTGAATTCAAAAATGTGCGTATTTACCTGGATGCCAATACGGTTAAATTTACACGCCCACAAAACACAGTCACTCCACATCTCTATGGCGTGATGAGGCGCTGTATCAAACGTTATTATGAATAACTTCCCTCTACAGACTGCCTTTCACGTCGGGCAAGGGGGCATTCTCAGTGCTGGATGGGCAGCTGATCTGAAGGTGGGAGTGGGGGTGGGGGGAACGGAGGAGAAAGGGCGATTGAGCGCGAGGTTATGAGTCGTGCCTTGAAAGACGGGAGGGAGGGAGCGAATGGCTCGGGAACTGTGGCGGGGGGAGCGCTTCAGAGCGACAGCAAATCGGGGTTGGGATAGAGCACGACAAGCGGCTTGCCGAGGCTCTAACTGCGAACTCTCCTCTTTTCAGTCCTGTGTTTGGACCCTGGAATGAGCAACTGCTCAATGCAGTATGTAACGGTTTACATCAACGGAGACGATTCCGAGAACATCAAACCAAAACAGCGACTGGGTAATCCAACAAACAATACAAGTGGAAATTCCCTCGTGGCCCTCTTTTCTATCGGGGTGGGGAGGGTTGGGGTTAATGGTTCCTTCAACGGAAAGGGGGGGGGGGAAAAAAAGGAGAAATTGGATCACTTCTGTCCGCGGCCGTTTGTAGGAGACACTGCTGCCGCGCGATTGGCTGCCGCGTTTCGCCCCCGCCCACCGAACACACGGTCACTGCACTTTACCGTATATGCCGTGAAGCGCTTTTGAGACTCTCGAAGACGCGATAAAGGCGCTGTATCAAATGCAAGGATCTATTATTGTTGTGTGTTTGCCCCGCCCTCCCCCACCCCCGGGATTAAAATGGAGCTTTTCCGATCTTTCAGAGGACGGAGGTACGTTTCCACACACACTTGACATGCCTTGGATTCTGGGGAATGGCTAAGTATAGCTGCAGACTATCCGTATTCATCCGATTCAGATGGTATTACATTGTGTCAATTGTTTCATCGTGGCAATAAGAGATGCGTGTCTCATTGAGGCTCTCTGTCTCCTCAGAATTTGTTGAAGTTGTTTTGATTCCCATGAACGAACTCCTGAAGAAAATTGACGGTGAGCTCGCTCCGCGACAGTCGCAAAACACAGTCACGACACTTTACGGTTGATCTATGTCTGCGAAGCGCTTTAAAGTATCCTCCTGAGGTCAAAGATGCTACATCAAATGCAAAGATTATTATTATTATTATGAATGTAGAAAATCTCTCATGTTGATACCTGTACAAATTGTGTGGGAACTAAGCATGAACAATTACGTGGATGATTCAGTTGTCATCAAGTCCGCCACACCCCGAAAAAATATCCCTTACAAAGGGATTTATTCAAACAAGTTATTTGTGCATAGCGGTGTGCATCGGGTAATGTCAACCAACTGTATTCACACAGCAGCTTTCACATCAGGGGGAGACGTCCCAAGGCGTCGGACAGTTAGGTATTTGGAGCCAGGCTGGGATCAGGAGGGTGGAGGGCGGCTAAAGTTAAGATAAGCTGTAAGATTTTTTAAGTTCAATTGAAGGTTTTCATCCAACTTAAGTTGCTGCTTAATTAATGCAACCGTCAAGTCTTAATTTGTTTGGAAAATGTATGTTTATCAGCAGGCTCTGGCCAGCTCAACGTCCCCCGCCCCACCATTGGCGGGAGAGCCTTCAGCCACTCTGCCCCCCAACCTCTGGAACTCCATCCTGCAGTCCCTCTGTCCTGTCCCCTCCCTGGCCTCCCTCAAGTCCCGCCTCGAGACTCTAACCCTCTCCCCTCCTGCTTGCCCGGGTCCCGACCTGACTGTCCCGCGCCTTGGGACGTCCTCCCGATGTGAAAGGCGCTCTATAAATGTAATTTTGTCGTTGTTGTGGTGCAATGGTTCCATGGGTAACTCCTGACCCCCCACTTCCCTCCCCTCCCCTCATCCCCAGCTCGGGTCTGAAACAATGACTGTCCAGCGCCTTGGGACGTCCTCCTGACGTGAAAGGCCCCATACAAGTGTCATTTTGTTGTGGTTGGAATAATATTTTATCGATTGGCTAATGTGCTGACATTTATTTTCCAGAAATGGTCCGGAAAGAGAAAGTGATGGTGGACGCCCGGGTTTACACCTATGCGATGGGTTTGACACACGCAACTTCAAAGCCAAACATGCTGCCTGTACTGAAAGCTTGAAGTCACGCTGACTCCCTCCTCTCTTTCTTTCTCTCCCTCCTTTCTTCCTCTCCTTCCATTCTACCCCTCCGTCCCTTTCAACCCCCCCCACCTTCTTCTATCTCCACCCCTCCCCTCCTTCAATCAGCGACAAAAGCTCACTTGGTGGAGTGTATGTTACAGAAAGCTGCATAGGAAAAACTAAGTTTGGAGTATATTTGAGTTCGATGTTCTACCTATTAAGAAACAAACCAACCTTTTGCTGGGTTATAATCAAATAACCAGGCTTGGAACCCCCCCACCCATCTTTACCATTGCCTCAATTTACAAGCCAGTTTTCCTTTGTAGGATCTCTGTGGAGAACCTATCTCAGTTTCTGCATTAAGACGGAATTGTTACAGGGTTTGACCGAATCCCGCACAAATCTTAAAATTTAAGTTGAAGTTAGCCCTGACGGTGTGGAATTTCAGGCCTCAGCTCTACTTAAAAGCCTCGACTCCAGTGCAGATACTTTTTCAACATTCCTTTTGATTACTTGATGAAAACATTTTGTGAATTGCTTTTAACCCTGTGCTGTAAAAACTCAATACTTTATGTAAACTACAGTGTTACGGTCAAGCGATAAGATTGCACTGTTAGTAGGAACCTAGCCGTTAGTCGATTGGCAGATCGCTTTTTCCGCAATAATAATTCATTCAAAATAAATATAATTTGGTCACTCAATCCATGACTGTTTGTGGGACACTGCCGTGCGCAATTCACTGCCACATTTCACCCACAAAATATACGGTCCATTCATCTTTGTGAAGCTCTTTGAGACATCTCAAAGACTTGATAAGGCACTATCAAATAATAATCCTTCCATTTGATATGGCGCTTTATTACATCTTCTAGACATCTCAGTGCTTCACAAAATGTACTGTAAAGTGAATTGAATATTTTGTGGGTGAAACGCAGTGTTCCACAATGTCGTGGATTGAAGTGACCGATTTATATATTTATGTATTATAAATGCACGGATTATTACTATTACAACAAGGTCCAACTGATAGCATTCCAAAGCCGGTTGGTTATAGATCAAATTATTTTGAGAGGAAATGTTATGAATATGGGTTTAAAAATAAAATGCATCTACTGTTTAGACTGTAGCCCTCTGAACATTGTACATATAAGTAAATCAGGTCAGGTAATACAGCATTCAGTATTATAGAATGTTTGCTGTTGCTTTGCCAGTTTGCTCGGTCTCAGAATTAATTAGTTTGTGGCAACTGTTGCTTTGTAAGCTCCCTGGGTTTTGCTTCAAACTGCTGTGATGTTTCTTTATTTTTACATATATGGTGTGTCAGAAAGTGTGGTGACTTCAATCACTGGTAACTGAAGAAGGTCGTTCAGAACTGCTGAACTGTGTAATTGGAAATGCCTTGCGGGTTTTAATGCCTCGGATTAAAACACTATTAAAACATTTTTTACATTCCACAAATGGACCCAATTAAACGTTAGCAAAATGACACTTTGGTAAAAATTTTTTTACTGAAATGCAATGTGAATGTTTTGAAGAGGACAGCCTCTCTTGTACTAAATGCAAATACTTGTCTATAAATGGTAACTTAGAAACTAATGCAAGTTATTATGTGTGTGTGTGTGTATTCTAGCGATTAGGTTCATGGTTAGAAGCAGTGTTTTATAAACACTGGAGTCCTGTAATGTAGTGGTGAGAGCACTCACCTCAAGAGAGGATCCAGGTTTGATTCTGGATGGGGGGAAATCTTAGCCAAGTTTCCTTACTCCACACGGTTTACCCGGCAGTAAATAGGAACCTAATCATTAGTCAATTGGCGGATCACTTTCCTGGGGGAAGAAACCCCTTTTTAGAAAAAAATTCACTCAATCCATGATTGTTTGCAGTGTGAGTTTGACAGTTGCGTTTTGCCCACACGGTATTATCAGTTCACTTTAGAGTACATTCTGAAGCGCTTTGAGACATTTCAATGGCATGTGAACGTGCTATATCAAGTATAAGGATTATTATAATTAATAATATAAACACTGCTCTTGAAACTAGCTGAATGAAACATGAATGACACCCTCTGTTCAGCTTTTTACTAATTTTTCTGCTCTTTCCTCCCCCACCACAATCAGCAGTGGATATTAGCAGCGCTAAATTGTCCTGATTTGAATTTGTATGGATTTTTGGGGGGGTTAATTGCAAACTGTCTTAATTTCCCTAACTTTAGTTGTCTGAAACATCAAGGCAACTTTTTTTCTTTTGTCAAATGTTTCATTACCTTAAGTGAAACAGCTGATTTGCATGACGAGCACTGATATTTATGCAGAAAGTGCACCTGCAGAATTTCTGACATATATTTCAGGGCTTGAGTTAAGAAATTGATTTCGTTGATGTAAAAAAAATAGTAATTGCTGGGGGTGGAGTGCATTGGATGAACATTATAACCTGTCAGTAATAACTATCAAAAAACACACTCAAATCACCTTTGAATCAGTGTAGGAAATTGATAATTTCACCCGAAAGGTGTGATTTTTGCAAAAGACAATATCCTGATCCTGAAAAAAATGCAAACGCGATCACATGACACAGAATCGAGTATGCGAACCAGTTATCTTGCATCAGGAAGTGGTATAAAGTATCAGCCAGGCCTTCTGTTTATCTCTCCCTACACAGTGGATGGATATAGCTCAGTGAAATCCTGTACCTCAGTGGTCAGAGCACTCGCCTTGTAAGTGAGTAGACCTGGGTAAGGTTCCTGACCGTGTGAAACCTTGTGTTAGTTTCCTTAGTCCGCATGCCTGATAACAAGAATTTATTTTAAATTAAATAATAATTTGGTTACTCAATCCACAACAGTTTGTGGGATGCCATTGGCTGCCGCTCAAATATACAGCCAATTTATAATATATTCTGTGAAGTGCTTTGGGACATCTCAAAGATGTGAAAAGTGCTACATCACATGCAAGGATTATTATATAAAATAATTTATTTTCCACCCCTACACATTAGCTCTCTGACATTGCTGCAGTAATAGAGGGTTATATGTAAAAACACAATTAAAAAATTGGTCGTTTCACTTGACAGTTTATGGGACACTGCTCTGTGCAATTGGCTGCTGCATTTTCCCCACAATTATACGGCCAATTAACTACACAGTATAATCTGTGATGGGCGTTGAAACTTCTAGAAGACGCGAAAAGCGCTATATCAAATGTAATTATTAATAATTTGGTGGGTTACACAGTGAACCAGGAGAGTTCTGTTCTATTTGCTGCTGGGAGTCAGTTAAATAACAAACCTGCTGGCAACCAGAAATGTTGCCATGCCAACCTTTGAAATCTCCCCTCCAGAAATATACCGTCTCGGATTAGACTTCTTGTGGGCTACAATGAGATACTTCAGACAAGCATCACTGCCTACATCAAAGGGAGGCAGCAATTCAACATATTTTTGTTCCCACTGCAGAATATAGAGTTAGATCAGGTATAAAAGTTGTACTCCATAATATTTTGTTGCAGGTACCTGATGAAGACATATCTCCCACAAAATACACTGTACAAAGACATCTCAAACGTGATAAGGCGCTACGTCAAACGCAGGGATTAGTAGTACAATCCCAAACAATATCCAGTAGTTTTAATATGGAAACTTTTATTTTTCAACTCGATCTCAAAAGGCAGTGTTATCTCACAACTTTGCTGAGATCTGATTAAAAAGCATCAACTTTCACCAATTACAGTACAACTCTTCCGATAATCCACGTAGATTGCATTCACACCTTTTGAATACTTAGAACAGCACATCCTGTAATACTGTATATTTAACGGCTGTTCGACCGTTTTCACTTTACGTTACTGCTGCAAATACATCAAATGAAATGATCTATACTGTACTGCAACCCAGTCTCTGTGCAAGCGCACGTTCACAGTGAATTAATGCTTACGATTGCAGCTTGCTACAGAAGCTTCCAAAACATCACCGGACCTGAAATGATGTCGTGCCGCAATCTAGACTCTATATAAACACTTGTGGGGGGGGGGGGGGGGGGGGAGAAAGGTGGGCGGTTTTCAGGAACGCCATTACATATGAAAGATTAAAAAACACTGATTGCAATGAGAATTCCAGCACACCACGCACAAAAATAGGTCATTTTACACTTAAAAACAAATTGCGCTTCCATCGGATTATGTGTAGCAGTTTTGAAATTCATGATTGGACTGCTCGGCTGACTGCCCAGCCCCACTTACCCTCCCAAATTGGAGAATTCCTTAAAAAAATCTTTAAACTCAGTGCACAATGTAAACTCATTTTTCTGTTGTCTTTTAACACATTCAAAGTAAGGACAATAGGGTATAAAATGCCTATCTGAATACAGTTTTTTTTTGGCATTGACAGTAAATATGTAAGAGCAGCAATGGTTTGAGGCAATAAGGGAGAACACTGCACAGGTACATATTGATGCCCAATACTGACACGGACAGACAAGGAGAGGCAGGGAGGGAGGGGAGAGAAACCAGACATATTTAGGGTTTGGATAAACACTAAAAAGGACTCCCTTTACACATCCTCCAAAAAGTGTGCAGTGTGTTTAAAAATAAAAAAAAAATTCCCTTTGACATAAATAAATCTTTAAGTTTTTAGCACTTCAAAAGAACAAGGCCCCCATTCCCCCAACTTCAGCCTGTTCCTTCACGAAGATTTCAAAATACTGGTAGATGATGGTGACAGCCAGCAGGATTCCAGTGCCCGATCCGATCGCCCCCAGAAAGTCCGCCAGCACCGAGAGCGCTCCAATACAGAGCCCACCAAAGGCAGCCGCTGTAGGGATGTACCTAGGAAACAAGACACATTCAACATGTAGCATCTTGTCGCTTAGTGGGTACAACACTTGCCTTGCGAGGACCCGGGTTTGATTCCCGGTCAGGGAGAAAGCTTAGGCAAGTTTCCTTACTCAGCACACAAACTCACTGCAGTTGTTAGTTGATTGACGGATCGCTTTATACCCCGGGGGGTAATAATCCCTTCAAAGTAAATACATTTTCAATTTGGTCACTCAATCCACGACTGTTTGTGAGATACTGCTGTATGCAATTGGTGGCCGTGTTTCACCCACAAAATGCAGTCAATTTACTTTACAGTATATTCTGTGAAGAGGTTTGAGACGTCTCAAAGCCTTGATAAAGCACTGTATCAAATGCAAGGATTATTATTATTATCAACAAGTGAACGAGTAGTAAACGTATGGCACAGGTTTCCTAGGGAGACAGATGGTGGAAGCAGTAAGTGTTGATACTGTTAAACGCAAATCAGATAGATTTCGGTCTCAGGAAACAGTATATAGTTTGGAACACGCAATGTGCCTGCGACTGACAGGATGGTGAAAGGTGAACTGAATAGACCTCGATCTTTAGTCTAGCAATTCTTATGTTCTTAATGACTGCACAGGAAAACATGAAGTTAATTCATTTATTTTACTGTTTAAAAGTCAACCAGTGAAAATCATTGAAAGCTAGAGGTTCTCACCTTATTTAGTTGGTAATTGGAACTATGAAAATATTCCTGTGTGCAACTGGCTGCCACGTTTTGCTGAGGGAATTGAATTTGCTCAAATATTTCGATTTAAGTGGCTCTTCACAATCCGTGAGATTACCTTTATGAATATACCTGAAGCTGATCTGTTCGTTCCCAAAACACTCCACATATACCCCGTGACGTGCGGACTCTAGTATCCCCTCCCGATGTGAAGAGCAACAACAACTTGCGTTTATATAGCGCCTCCGAGCGCTCGACTCAGTCGGGGGGAGGTGACCATAAGAACGGTCAAAGAGGAAGGTCTTCAGGCGCGACCTGAAGATGGGGAAGGAGAGAGAAAGGCGGAGGGATCGAGGGTGTTGTGGCTGAAAGCGCTGCCGCCAATGGGGATATAGAGGAACAAGCAGGAGACCAGAGCTAGTCGAGTGGAAAGCACTGTGCCAAACTTAAGGATCATCATTATTACTGTTATGGTAGCTAAAACCAAGCATGTACTTTACCTATTGAGCTCATGGACCATTGATGTTTCTCTGTGGCCTCTCATTACCATCTGTTGCTCTTTCAGCTGTTTGGCAACCTGCGGAGAGAGAAATAACTATTACAGTTTCTCTCAAAGGACAGGTGAGAGAGAGCGAGGAAAAAAAAAAATTGTCTTAAAATTCAAGAGATCGGAAAATGCTTAAATGAAGTTGCGGTTTTGAAAGCCCCATTTCTACGCGTCTTTTTGAGAAACTGCAGAAAATGACATTTACACAACACGTTTCACGTCGGGAGGTCATCCCAAGGCGCTGGACAGTCAGGCATTTGGACCCGAGGTGGGGGTTGGGATCAGGAGAGGTGGAGGTGGGAGGGTGACAAAAGGCGCGGTCGAGGAAAAGAGCCTTGAGACGGGTCTTGAAGGAGGCAATACGGGGAGGAGGACAGAGTTCCAAACAGCGGAGGCAGAAGGCCAGTCCGAGAGGCTGAAGGCCAGCCCGCTGATGGTGGGGCAGGCCGGAACTTGCTGAGCTGTACCTGGGTTTTGTGCAGATAAAACAACACATGAAATGATTGGGATGGCTTAACCACTTTCCAGTCATGAACTGTTCAAATTCCAAGTCACAATTCTCTCTCTTCTGTGCAAAAGACCACTGCTTGTTGTAGTTTTGCTGAAATAGTGCCGCACTCTGCCACGCCACGACTTACATCTTTAGCAGACGAACCGGAAACCTCGATCCACGTCTTGGAGAAGAAAGCGCACGACCCCAGCATAAAGGTGATGTAAACGGTGACGTGGATGAGATCCTCAAACACGGCGCCCATCGATTCAGGAGGCGACAGGTAATAGCAGAGACCACCGACAGGGTAGGACCGAGCCGGACCACCGCCGCTCACGTCCTGCAAATGGAGCACATTACCGGCGTCAACAGCGTCGAAAACCGCAACAGCAAACAAAGTTGGATCGACCGAATTCACTTCATCGAGGCATCGCAGAACGCTTCAGGCAAGAGGCTGTACTGTAAAGTGGCTGTGCATTTTGCGGGTCAATTTTACTATAAAGTGGGAAACAGTCACAGCAAAACCAGAAGGAAGGCAAAGTATACAGTCGCCCACAAAATACACAAGTCAATTCACTTCACAGTATGTCCTGTGAAACGCTTTTGAGTTGTCTCGATGGCATTAGATCAAATGCGAGTATTATTATAAACGCAAAGCTTACAGTAAAACTGAACGCCGCCAGTTCCCTAAAACCGGCAAGATTTAAACCGTTTTTTTTTTGGATGTCAGCAAATTTCTCGGTTCAGAACAGCTGCTCGCAGTTCCCTGCGTGGGTGCTCTGTCACCTGATGCTGCGGGGGGAGCTCAGCCATTGTTTGACGTCAGTGCTGTGTTTACAGCTCACGTGGTGTATGGGGTGGGGCTTCCCCAGCCATTTCTAGGCAGGTTTATAAATACTGAAAAACTCTTGAAATCCTGGGTGGGTGTAGGGTGAACCTACATTCAGGTTTTAATGTAATTGCTGTTTATTGATCACCTCACCAATGGCTAAGTGGTTAAATTCACTATATGGAACAACAAATTACATTTGTGTGGCACCTTTTATGTCGGGAGGACATCCCAGAGCGCTGGACAGTTAGGGATTTGCACTGAAAGCAACCCAATAGTCATTCAGCCTCAAGACCCTCTTCTTCGACCGACCCATCAGTCACCCCTTCCCCTCCCTTCCGTCCACGATCCCGACCCCAGCTCGTGTCCGAAACACTGACTGTCCAGCGCCTTGGGTCGTCCTCCCGACGTGAAAGGCGCTATACAAATGTCATCTGCTGTTGTTGTTACTGAAGTTGTAACTTGTACGACACAGACATGACACTTTTTAAACAGTAGTGTTATTGGCGGGAAACGCTGGCAGCAATACGGTCACAGACATTGAGAACTAACACAAGAGACTTGAGATGAGACTTACAGCCCATTGGCCCAGCAGGTTGACCAAGAAGTTGCCACTGAATCGAACAGAGAGCATCTGTGAGATGACGTACAGGTTGGATACCAGGGCTGATTGAAGGATGATAGGAATGTTCGAGGTGTAAAACAGCTTGATGGGGTAGCTGCTGTACTGCCCTCTGTAACGTGCTGACTTGATGGGCAGGTCCACACGGAAGCCCTGAAGAAAAGGAAGTCAACAGTTAATTATGGTCATATCATAATAATAATCCTTGCATTTGATATAGCGTTTTTCAAGTAAGTCTTCTAGACGTCTCAAAGTGCTTCACAGAATTTAAAATGAATTGACTGTATATTTGTGGGCGAAACGCGGCAGCCAATTGCGCACAGCAGTGTCCCTACAAATGACAAATTTTATTATTGTGTTTTTTTTTGGAGGGATTATTTTTAGGCGTGTGGAGTAAGGAAACTTGCCCAAGGTTTCGTCCTGCCTGGAATCGAACCCAGGTCTCTCGCTTGTAAGGCGAGTGCTCTAACCACGACAGGACTCCATAATGCTTTGGCTACAAGGGCATTACACTTACAGAATTATGACATTTGTAGTTCGCACGTTTGCAGGGCAGTGGATTAATTCTGACATGAAGTCAGACAGCACACAGCTTGTGACATTTCTAAAAGGAAAAGCAGGAAGTCGCGGTGTAACAGGTTGTGAGCTAATCCTACAGATGCTGCCTTGCCTGAAAATAGATGACGACAGCAAACACGAAGACGGTGGCAATCAGGTTCATCAAGTTTGGGAGGTTCTGTCGGTAGAACGCCTCACGTAGAGCACGGACCTTGTCTTGTCGAGTGGCCAGCAGGTGGAACAAAGCAATCACTGCTCCCTCAAACTCGGTACCTGGGCAAGAACATCAGAAAGGGATAGATGTCAACAACAACAACAACAACAGGAATAAAAACAGGGGGTTGGGATCAGGAAGGGTATAGGGTAAGGGTAGGAGGATGACCGAAGGCGTGGACGAAGAGGGATTTGAGATGTTCCTTGAAGGAGGCAAGGGAAGGAGAGACAAAGGGACTGTGGGCTGGAGTTCCGGAGGGTAGAGAGGTTGAAGGGCTGACCACGGATGGGGCTTGCAGGGGACATGGAGCAGTCCAAAGATCACTGAACGGATGGAACTGATATGGAGTTCGCTTGTCACATAGGTAGGAACAAGCAAGGCAGTCGAGGGTACACAAGTTAGACATCTTGAATAAAATTGTAAAACGCAAGGACCTACTGTCTCAAACTGCTTACCTCTGCCTGTGTTGATGGTGGTGGGGCTGAAGGCTTTCCACACAATGGTTTCGCAGATGTTTGTTGCAATGAACAGGGAAATGCCGGAGCCCAGACCATAACCTTTCTGGAGCAGCTCATCCAGCAGGAGCACGATCAGACCAGCCACAAAGAGCTGCGTGACAAGACATCAGTCAGACCACAGACAGATTCGCCTCTACTCTGCTCTTTAAACATTGATCAAAGGACAATTTAATGCAATAGAGAGAAAAATATACAGGGAAGCTGCAAGTATAAGGACATTAAACAGAGCTTTACTCATGTTTAATAATCACTTGGTCACTTTAGGAACTCCATCCCCAAATAATAATAATAATCCTTGCATTTGATACAGTGCCTTATCACATCATTGAGATGCCCCAAAGCACTTCACAAGATACCCTGTAAAGTGTAATGGCTGTGCATTTTGTGGGTGAAACACAGCAGCCAATTGAACACAATAAGTCCCACAAACAGTCATGGATTGAATAACCAATTTTTTTAATGAGGTATTATTACCCCCCGGAAAGCGATACAACAATCGATTAACAACCGGATTCCAACTTCTTGCTAGGTAAACAGAGGCATGTGGATTGAGAAAACTTGCCTGAGGTTTCGCCCTGCCCGGGAATCAAACTCTGGTCCCCTCGCTTGTGAGTCGAGTGCGCTAACCACTATACTACTTCACATTTGGGATACTCGGCAAACGGCGGGCTTCAGAAACACAACGACATGCGCGTTCAGTCGGCAAACAAAGTAGATAATCGGCTGTGCTTGGCTCTGGAACCAACCTGTATAATGATGATGAGACAGATGCCAGCCCCCATTTCTGCTGGGTCCCCATACATGCCAGTCATTACATACACAATAGCCTGACCAATGGTGATGATCATTCCAAACACTGCAGAGACAAAAACCTCCATCATATCAAACAAGAAAATCAGTTTTGAATCCACAATGCAAAATAAACTGAAATCCCCCTGCTCCCACTTTACCCCTGTAAATAAAGAAAAACTAATTTGCAATAATGTCAGTCCCATCAAATCACACCTAGAAATAACACAGAGAGTGACAGATTATTCCCTGCTGGTTGGTCAGCCTGAAACACATACACTATATACACACACAACTCACAAACACTACACACACATACTCTACACACACCACATACATACCTCTCTCTCTCTCTCTCTCTCTATATATATATATATATATATATACGTACACACACACACACACTAGATTGTTGGAAAAATGAATTAATCAGACTTGGCTACTAAATCTATGACAGCATGTAACATTTAAACTGAAATTGGATGGGCATTTGAAGTATAAATGGATACAGGGAAACCGAGCAGGGAATTGGGTTTGGAGTAATTGCTTCGGTGGTATAGAACCATAAAACAGCAGCAGCTCAATGGGCCAAACAGTCTCTTGGGGAGTCATTTCAATCATTCTACAGGAGAGAGTTACTTGAATATTCCTGCAGGAATTCCAGTACAAAATTACTGGGCCTTTTTGACTACATGAATTCAGATTAATATCCACAATTTACAGTAAGGATACTACACAAGCCTGAGTACTTACAAATACCTGCTTTGTGGAGTCCTCTCAAAGGTACAATATACATTTATACAATAGATTTTGACATCAAATGAACATTTCAATGGGTGCCGTGGGGAGGGGGGCACGCAAATTGGGAGTGTCAGCTAAGGGGGCTTGGGGAGGGGAGAGATGAACATGAGAATGATCAGAGGTATCTTTTGAGACATCCCTTGAAAGAGGAGGGAGCGAGTTGGAGGGACTCCAGGAAGGTAAACTAAGTTGGACAAGATTATAATGCGGAAAGTACAGTGTGCAAGTAAGCATCTCTTACAACGTCAAACAGGGTCAAAGATTCGCGACCAAAACACTTACGTTTTTGAGCTCCGTTGAAGAGAGCTCGATCTTTTGGCGTATCCCCAACTTCAATGATTTTTGCCCCAGCAAGCAGCTGCATAATTAGACCAGATGTTACAATGGGAGAGATACCCAATTCCATTAAGGTACCTGCAAACAACATCGGTTCAATTTAAGAATCGTCAAAATTGGGCACAACATCATACAGTCAATTCACTCTCCAGTATTGTATATTCTGAAGTGCTTTAAGATGTCTCAACGACGTGATAAGACTCTAAAGTGCAATAATTATTATTACTGTTAATACTCCAAAATGCGCAACATCACTAAAAGTAGCCAATGTTTTCTTGCAAAACATTTACTGCAGTGAAAAAAACTAATTTGTTGCATATAACTATTTGTTAGCAATCTATACACTTGCCATAATATATCCTAAATGCAGGATGCATTCAGTCTGCCAACTATTTGGTAGATACATAGGAACAGGAGTAGGCCATTCTGCCCTTCGAGTCTATTCCGCCATTTAATTAACTGATCAATCAAGGCTGATCTGCACCTCAACTAATCCTTTCAATTCCAATTTCCCACTTTCTCCTTATATCATTTAATACCCTGACCTACCAAACATCTATCAATCTCACTCTTCAAGATGTGGATGGATTTAGCATCCATGGTTTTTGGGGGAAGAGAATTCCAGATTCTTCGTTATATCCCGGGTTGACTATGCAAATGCCCTGCTTGTCAGCCTTCCAAATTCCTCCCTCCGCAGGTTACAGATAATCCAGAATTCTGCAGCTCGTGTCCTCCACTGCTCCAAGCTTCATGACCCCATCTCTCCCATCCTCGCCCGACTCCATTGGCTCCCCATCATCCAGAGGATCCAATTCAAGATCTTGGTCCTCACATCCAAAGCCCTTCATGGCCTCGCCCCACCCTATATCCGCGACCTCCTAACCTCCTACCAACCCGCCCGCCCCCTCCGCTTAAGCCTACCTCTGTTTGAGGCCAGGATAACCCGCATCCAGTAGAAAGGATCTGCAGAGTCTGAAGACATGATCCCGAACAATGGAATCTACAAGCAACAACCACACGTTAATGTACTTCAGCAAACATTCTCACTAAAGTTCTCAAATAAATATTTCCTCTCTTTCTAAAAAAAAACCAATTTGCATACGATTTTCTCTTACCTGACAACATACTAGGAAAATAAAGAGCGTGATGGCAGTCCATAATACCTTCTCTCTGAACTGGATCTGTGGAATAAATGGTTAAGAATGCTCAGAACAAATCAGAGTTAGATGTTTTTCTTCAATCTGTTACATAAAGTATCCAGATAAGACGCTATATCAGATATAATTATCATTATCTTAATACTTCTGTACATTCACGATATAATTTACATAACATAGAATAGGCAAAATTAGTGCAGTCAGAAGGCAGGTTAGTTCTGTTTAACATTAACATAAAAGATAGCAAGGGGAGAACACTTGTACTGAAATACCTACAATCCTAAACTGCATAAACTCAACTTTAATATGCTTAACGCAGGTTTAATTTTTTTTCTCTAGGATTCACAAAAAACAAGGTTAGAACATGGATTAAGAACATGCAGTTCAGATTTAATTATTTTACATAGTGTGGTAAATACAGTATATGCAATCAGATGGCGAAGGAGGCAGATTGAGTCAGTAAATTCAGGAGGGAATAAGATAGCTATTTAACGAAAAAAAAATGAGAAGTTAAGGGAGATATCCGTATGATACTTTTTTTTTGCTCTGAGACTAGATTAATTAACTAGAAATGTTTTTTTTCTGATTCTGTAAATTCCTGTTCTGTAAATCACATCCATGAGAATGCAAAACACTGCACAAGAAACCACAGAACATTTCTATTTCATGTCATTGAGAACCCCACAAAGCGCTTCACAGGATAACATTGTAAAATGGATTGACTGCATATTCTTGTGGGTGAAATGCAGAAGCGAATGTCCAAAAGATTTGTGGATTGAGTGACCAAATTATTATTATTATTTTCAAGCAGGAGGTGGAAGAAAGAAGTTTGTATGGGTACATTCTCTTTGCACTCAGTCCAGTGCATTTCTATCAACTCTTCACAAGTCTCCGAGGCCATAATCCTTTGGATTGTAGTAAAGATGGACATCTTAGAATTAGTTAAATTATGATTGAATATACAGACTCTAGCACCAATATCACATCATAACAATATTAATGAGATGCAATAAAGTACTGTATGTGGAATATGAATTGAACAACAATATTACCTTTCTTTCTGGCTTCTGGATTTCAGGCAAGACAGCACAAAACGGCTTAATGACTTCTAAAAATTTAACTGCAGAAAAAAGAGAGATTTGTTTTGAGGAAAGTACTGATAAGAAATGATAACCGAATTCTGACATAGCACCCGATCACATCAAAACATCTCAATGCCCTTCAGTTTTCTGTAAAATGTAGTACAGGTAACTGAATTTGAAGGCAAATAGTGCAGCCAATTTGTCTTCAGCAACGTCCCACAAAGCTTCTCCAACCCCAGTATTATACAACGCTCTGAGATAGTATTCTGTGTGAAAGGCGCTATTTAAATGCAAGCTGTTATGAATATCAATATAACATAGAACCACATACCTGGGTAATAATAACCCTTGTATTTGATGTGGCACTTTTCACATCCTCTCGGTGTCTCAAAGTGCTTCACAGAACATACTGTAAAGTGAATTGAGTGTATAATGTGCGAAACACGGCAGTACAAAGCCTTATCCCACAAACTGTCATGGAATGAGTGACCAATTTTTCTTCTAAGCGATTATTATCCCAGGAAAAGCGACCCCGGAGACAAGACACTATATCAAATGCAATGATTATTTATTATTATTATATTTAACTATTTTATATAAAAAAGTGCAAAATGACTACCTGAATTGCTTGCAACAACCTCATATTTCCTATAGCAGAATATTCAAGGAACATTTGAAATAAAACATGGGAGTGAATGCAACAGGGTATGTGTGGCTTCTATGAGCCACAAGTGAATCAGGATCTGAAAGAAAAGATGGGCTAACTATTTGAGTGACATTTGATTAAAACTCTCTCTTCACGCACCGCTCATTCCTCCCTGCCCGCCTCTCCCCCCCTCCATCACACCCAATTAAACAAAATCTTCCTATAAAACTTGCAGCATTTGACACAGCTTACATTTATTAACTGCATGTGTTATGTAAAAATAAAACCAAATGAGAGGATAGAAACAATGTAAATGTAGGTAAATCTGCACCAGCAGAAACCCATGGAAAACAATGAGATCAACAGATGATTCAGTTGAATTTGATGGGGGGGACCTTTTGTGGGGAATTTCTTCTTGGAGGAGGAAATCTCCACAGTTCCCTCTCATTACTACTACAATACATCATTTCTGAGTGATATATCACAGACACAATTGCTGAATAATTGTTCATATACTGTATATGAGAATATATTACACACAATTCCTGAGTGATACTTTTAATATATATATATATATATACACACACACAGTACACATACAATTGCTCGGTGATTGTTCACACAGATATTTATAGAAACAATCACTCAGCAACTGTGTGCACTTGTGTAAACACATATTTTTGTATTAAATACAGTAGGGTACATGAAAACAAAAGAATAATTAGCAATTGTATGTATGTGTATGTACAATCACTCCTTTTTTGTGCATGTGTGTGCGCGCAGTTAACTATATGCACATACACAACTGCTATTATATACACACACACAACAAAATTACATTTGGATAGCATCTTTACAATGCTTGATACTGTATATATTATACATACGTGGAACCCTGTAGCTCAGTGGTTAGAGCACTCGCCTTACAAGTGTGAGACCTGTGCTTTGAATCCAGGCAGGTCAGGGCAAGTTTCCTTACTCCACACGCATAATAATAATCTCTCCAGTAAAAAAACAATAATAAATTGGTCATTTCATTCCACGGCCGTTTGTGGGGGACGCTCGCTGCTGTGCGCAAGCGACTGCCCCGTTTCGCCCTCACAATATACAGTCACTTCACTTTACAGTATACTCTGTGAAGCGCTTTGGGACACGGTCTAGAAGACGTGAAAACCGCTAATAACAAATTACAGTTCTATCGAATGCAAGGATGATTATTATTAGTATATACACACACACATACACACACACACTGACAGGATCAAAGCAACCCCCCCACCTCACCACCAAACGACAGACGAGAGAGGCTGTGACTTACTGCCCATGGCTGGGGAATGGCGCTGTCAGCGAGACTCTCAGCAAGACATTGGCTGGGCTGCACCTCCTCCACCTGGTCTGAGCCCCGTTTGCTTCCGGGAAGCCGACACGGAGGGGGAGCGTCGGTGTCCCGAGTCACGTGGGATGACCTTATATGGACAGGCCAACCGTTAGGCTCGCGCGGGCTCCGCCACTGTCCGCTGCCTTGACAGGTGGTGGTGAGTGAGGGTGGGGGGGGGTTGTGGGCGGAGAAACCCCCGAGGCTTCCCTTCCTCTCCCCCGATATCGCGGCCTTAACGGAGTCCGATGACCGACGCAGCGCCCTCGGTGCTTATCTTGGGCTTTCCTTCGCCCTGACCCGACGGATGGCGACCGATTCACACACACACACACAACACGCACACCCGCCCACTTCCCGCCTCTCCACTCTCTCTGCTCAATCACTCGCCTCGAGCCCCGCTGCCCTCCCACCAGCTTCCGGCCCCACCGCCGGAAGTCCAATGACGCCACTCGCAGCTGTTGCCTCTTTCCAAACGTTTGAATTTCCCGCCCTCGTCACCTGACGCACCCCCTTATTTAAAGGGACCCCTACATAAGAATACTAATCATCCTTGCATTTGGTATAGCGCTTCTTCACGTCTTCCAGACGTCTCAAAGCGCTTCACAGGATACATTGTAAAGTGAACTGACTGTACATTTGTGGGCAAAACGCGGCAGCCAATTGCGCACAGCAGCATCCCCAGAAACGGTCGTGGATTGAAAAGACCAATTTTATTACAGTATAGTGTTTTTTTGGAGGGATTATTATTAGGCATTTGGAGTAAGGAAACTTGCCCAAGGTTTCGTCCTGACCTGCCTGGATTCGAACACAGGTCTCACTCTCACGCTTATAAGGCAAGTGTTCTATAACCACTGAGTGCAATTTGGCTGCTGCGTTTCACCCATAAATAGTCAATTCTCCTCCTCTCCTTCCCCCTACCCCGACCCCTCCCCCCATACTTGTGTCCCGACCTAACTGGTCAGCGCCTTGTGATGTCTTCCCAACATGAAAGGTGCTCTATAAATGTCATTTGTTGTTGTTGAGCTACAGGACTCCGCCAACTCTCCCTCCCCCCCTCCATCCCTCCCTCCCTCCCTCCCTCCCTCCATCCATCCATCCATCCATCCATCCATCCATCCATCCATCCATCCATCCATCCATCCATCCATCCATCCATCCATCCATCCATCCATCCATCCATCCATCCATCCATCCATCCATCCATCCATCCATCCATCCATCCATCCATCCATCCATCCATCCATCCATCCATCCATCCATCCATCCATCCATCCATCCATCCATCCATCCATCCATCCATCCATCCATCCATCCATCCATCCATCCATCCATCCATCCATCCATCCATCCATCCATCCATCCATCCATCCATCCATCCATCCATCCATCCATCCATCCATCCATCCATCCATCCATCCATCCATCCATCCATCCATCCATCCATCCATCCATCCATCCATCCATCCATCCATCCATCCATCCATCCATCCATCCATCCATCCATCCATCCATCCATCCATCCATCCATCCATCCATCCATCCATCCATCCATCCATCCATCCATCCATCCATCCATCCATCCATCCATCCATCCATCCATCCATCCATCCATCCATCCATCCATCCATCCATCCATCCATCCATCCATCCATCCATCCATCCATCCATCCATCCATCCATCCATCCATCCATCCATCCATCCATCCATCCATCCATCCATCCATCCATCCATCCATCCATCCATCCATCCATCCATCCATCCATCCATCCATCCATCCATCCATCCATCCATCCATCCATCCATCCATCCATCCATCCATCCATCCATCCATCCATCCATCCATCCATCCATCCATCCATCCATCCATCCATCCATCCATCCATCCATCCATCCATCCATCCATCCATCCATCCATCCATCCATCCATCCATCCATCCATCCATCCATCCATCCATCCATCCATCCATCCATCCATCCATCCATCCATCCATCCATCCATCCATCCATCCATCCATCCATCCATCCATCCATCCATCCATCCATCCATCCATCCATCCATCCATCCATCCATCCATCCATCCATCCATCCATCCATCCATCCATCCATCCATCCATCCATCCATCCATCCATCCATCCATCCATCCATCCATCCATCCATCCATCCATCCATCCATCCATCCATCCATCCATCCATCCATCCATCCATCCATCCATCCATCCATCCATCCATCCATCCATCCATCCATCCATCCATCCATCCATCCATCCATCCATCCATCCATCCATCCATCCATCCATCCATCCATCCATCCATCCATCCATCCATCCATCCATCCATCCATCCATCCATCCATCCATCCATCCATCCATCCATCCATCCATCCATCCATCCATCCATCCATCCATCCATCCATCCATCCATCCATCCATCCATCCATCCATCCATCCATCCATCCATCCATCCATCCATCCATCCATCCATCCATCCATCCATCCATCCATCCATCCATCCATCCATATGTGGCCAGATCAATTGGGTTCACTAATACCCAAGAACATCAATTGCCCCACTTTCCAAGGGGGTAACAATTCCTTCCTCACCCCTGCCAAAACAAAACTTGGTCACTTCCTCTGCTACAGTGTATGGGACATTGTGTGCAATTGGCTGAAGCATTTCAGCCACAAAATATACATTCTGGGAAGCGCTTTGAGAGACTTCTGGACAAGATGATAAAGTGAATCCCCAAGAGCGGTGGAGCAGGAGACGTGACTCACACCTCCCGCTTCCAATTCTCTCCCCGTCATTCTCCAAATTGCCTTGTGCTTCCTACAACCTTGTGGGAGACATCTCTCGAGCGACTTGAAGGGAGGCACAGCAGGAGGGAGTATTTTAAGAAGATATTGTTGCATATTTTGTAATCTTGCTTATGGAGCCTTCAGATGTTTTATCGAATCCAACTTTTGGCCCTCTGCAGTCAAAGGGTTGGCCTTCTCCTATCTTAGAGCATTTGCTGAGGTCATGTTTGATGAAGCATAAAAGAATGAAAAAAAATACATTACAATGTGAATTGAAACACAAGACGCAGGAATCTGATTTGATCTTCAATCCTGAGAACATGTCAATCAAATTCCTAGACACACTCATCACAAGTCATTTAGTTGCAAAGGAAATAAATGGCATACAAATAAATAAACCACACCAAAAAAAAAAATGTTTAATTCTTGATCAAAGGCAGTTTCAGTTTTCAGTAGTTTGTGTGATTGGAAGGGAGAGGTAAAGGTCATGAAAATAGTCAACCTAAAATTTGAACATTTTCCAACAAATAATTTTGGGGGGGAGAACTGTAATGTACAGTATACAAAGTTTCAACTGTAAAAAGTCAATAAGTGTTATGTCTACCTGTACATGTAGGGTGGTCTGACCAGCAGCCTGCTCCCCCCTCCCACCTCATCTCACCAGGCCCACCCACTCCCACCGTAACCTGTAAATGTTATTTGATGTTTCTGACAAGAAAACACAGAAATATTGCTTAGACAGCCCGTGGACGTTTCTCAAATGGGGCATCCGGCCCTCAGCAGCCAAAAGATTTCCCCCCCCCCACCCCCACCACACCCACTGTTGGGAGAGCGATTTGAAAGGTTTCTCGAAACCTGTTTTAGGAGAATGTTCGGCTGAGGATGTCTTGATGTTGTTCCTGATGTAAGGTTCCAATGCCCACTGCGGGGGCAGGGAGAGGGGGTCTACTCACCAGCTTCAACTGGAGGGTGGGGGAGAGGAGAAAGGAAAGATTCAGAACAAAATCAAATGATTCACAGTGAACTTGGAGTCACGTGGAAAGAGTAAATTATGTACAATTCTGTCTATACAGTGTATTGTTTTTGGTCAGCCTGTCAGTGTTTGATGCATGCTTGATAGACCCATCACCATGCTTACGAGTCGCCAAACCAAACAGAGAATCCCACCTACTCCAATCCAGCATTTGACATAGCGCCTTACCACCTCGCGCAGACGTCTCAAAGCGCTTCTCAGGATTTACCATAAAGTATATTTTGCAGATCAAAACATGACAGTCGTGGCCCACGAACAGCCATGCGGTGAGTGACCATGTTTTTTTTTTATTTGGTGGATTGATGCCCAGAACACCAAGGGAAATTCCCCTTCTTTTCGAAGTGCCGTGGGATCTTTACTAGGTAGGAGGGACCTCGGTTTTAACGTCTCATTGGAATGACGGCACCTCCGACAATGCAACAACCATTCCCCCCCCCCCCCCCCCCCCCCCGGCGCTGCGCCGGAGCCCTCAGCTTAGATTGGATCCCAAGTACCGACCTGGGGGTTTGAATCCACAATCTTCTGACTCAGTGTTACCACTGCGTCAGGCTGACCAATAAACTGCTTTGAGACATTTGGATGCGATAAGGAATGATAAAAATCTCAGGTCTGATGAATGATGGTTTCACACCGTCATAACTCACCTTGCATCCTAATTGCTTCTCAAATCTGGGAGCTACAAAGCACCATGGCCCCATATTCTGTGGCTCTTCCTGACTCCATATGAAGTCTGTAAAGCAATAAGCTTATTTAGCATGCGGAAGACAGTAAACACAAGCTTTATATATTAATCCTTGCACTTGATGTAGCGCTTCTAGACGTCTCAAAGCGCTTCGCAGAATATACTGTAAAGTGAACTGACTGTATTTGTGGGCGAATCTATGGCAGCCAATTGCGCACAGTAGTCTCCCACAAACAGTCGTGGATTGAAATGACCAATTTACTATTTATTTTTTATTTTGGAGGGGGGGGGGGGGTTATTATTAGGTGTGTGGAGTAAGGAAAATTACCCAAAGTTTCAATCTGCCTGGAATCGAACCCAGGTCTCTCTTGCTTATAAGGCGAGTGCTCTAGCCACTGAGCCACTAGAGAGAAATTATATCAAGTTTGCTTACATTAATATGGACGGGAGACACACATTTAAGCAGTTAAAGGCTTGTTGATAAATAAAATAACTATATTTTCATTCCCTATCACAGGTATTGGCAAAATAGTCCAGTATTAGTTCAAAATATACAACTAAAGTAGTACTAACAGTTACAATTGCTCATCGCTCCTGAATTGGGACTTTTCACCATTTATGTTTTTTTAATTCAAATTTTTTTTCAAAGCAAATGAATTCATTGACAACAACAACTTGCATTTAAACAGCGCCCATCAAGCCGGGTAGCGTCCAGGAACGCTCAACCATGGTGAAGCCAGGGAGAGAGGGGGTGGGAAGGTGACCGGCAGCACGATGAAAAAGGATAATCGACACATCTCTATATGGGAACAGGAGTTGGCCATTCAGCCCCTCGAGCCTGTTCTGCCATTCTATTTGACCGTGGCTGCCTTGAACTTCGACTCCAATGGTAAAGTTTCTATTTTTTTTATTACAATTTCTTATGGATAAAGGGATTCAAGGGGATAAGGCGGGCAGGTGGAGTTAGATTAGAAGATCAGCCATGATCTTATTGAATGGTGGGGCAGGCTCGAGGGGCCTAATGGCCTGCTCCCGTTCCTTATGTTCCTATGCAACTCCAATGATATAATCTGACCTTTGACGTTTTTGTATCTCTCCGTTTCTTTCTGTAGAGCCTCCAGTGGGAAGGGGCAGAGTTCTTCCACCCTGATGATGGCTGTGTTCTTCACAGTCTCTGCTGTAGCTTCTCTGTGTTTAACCAACGGGTAATAATGTTTCCCAGAACAGAACACCATCCGCGTCACACTAAGCAAAGAAATTAGAAAACGCAGATTACAAACGTGATTTAAAAAAACACAAACACACACACACACACACATAGGGTTAGAGAGATCAACCATCACATTTTAATAGGGTTGTATTGTGAAAGAAACTGCACTGTAGTAATAATAATAATAGCAATCCTTGCATTTCTCAAAGTATCTAAATTTGGTCTCTCAATCCATGACTGTCTGCGGGACACTGCTGTGCGCAATTAGCTGCCGCGTTTCGTCCACAAGATACACAGTCAATGCACCTGACCGTATATTCTGTGAAGCGCTTTGAGACGTCTCAACGACCTGATAATATGCAAGCATATCCTATGCCAAAGGCAAGGTTGATTGTTATCACAGTGTTATGAGTTTAATGTTTAACGTCCACCTGAACAGGTAGATGGGATCATCGGCTTATTCCTTTTGGGAGGACTTTTGCAAGGGCTTATGGCATATATAAAAGGCACAGTGTATAATTTATGACATCGGGAAGCCATAATAATTCACATATGCAGTTATTGGGAGTGCGAAGACAATTCTGATGTGTAGACGATGCACAGGGCAAATACAAGATTGGTCATTATGAAAATTCGATGTACTATTAGGTGACTGAAGAATATTGTTGCTGTGGTTACCGAGTCCGCGCAGCTCATTAAACAGTGGAATTCCTCCTTCTTCCTCCTCCGCTTTCCCCCCCCACCCCCCACCCCACTCCACCAACCCATGTGTTTCACAGACACTGAGTCATGTGGTCGATCTGTTCACAAGTCTTTGTCAATTCCAATGAGGTGGCTGCAAGCAGTGCAATGCAATCTACACCAGGGACTGTCACACAGCACCACCGCCAACGGCAATCAGAACTCTACAAGATGAAGCTTGCGTTTTTACCTGTTAGGATCCACAGACACATCACCAATAACTGGTTTAAAAGTGGTTCCAGGAGCCATCTCATCCAACCCTGAGACGGCAGCCTTCGGAGAGAGAGAGCGAGAGAGGTCAAGTTACATAAGAAAATTGGTCATTTTCAATCCATGACTGTTGGTGGGACACTACTGTGTGCGCAATTTGTTCTCCCACCAAAAAGTACAGTCAGTTCACTTTACAGTACCTTCTGTGAAACGCTTTGAGATGACTAGAAGATGTGAAAAGCGCGATATCAAATGCAAGGATTATTATTATTATTTTAACATAGGTATGGCCAAAGGCACAGTCTCATATAGTTTGCAATCTATAATGATAGGTGATATCCCCGTCGAACACTAATAATCCAAATAACCATTTTTGCATTTGATATAGCGCCTTAGTACGTTGTTGAAATGTCTCAATGTACTTCACGGAATATATTACAAACTGCGTTGACCGTGGCCAATTGTGCAGAGCAGTGTCCCACAAACAGAGTCGTGGATTGAGTGACAAATTTAGTTTTCTTGCGTTGGGGGGAAATTAATGCCTCCGGAAAGCGATCCATCAATCCAATAACAACCGGGTTCCTGCTCACTGCTAGGGAAACAGAAGTGTGTGAAGTAAGGAAATGTGCCTAAGGTTTCATAAGAACATAAGAATCAGGAGCAGGTGTAGGCCATACAGCCCCTCAAGCCTGTCCCGCCATTCAATAAGATCACGGCTGATCTTCTAATCTAACTCCACCTGCCCCGCCTTATCCCCATATCCCTTGATGCCTTTATCCACAAGAAATCTATCAATGTCAGTCTTGAATATGTTCAAGGACTGAGCATCTACAGCCTTTTGGGGTAGAGAATTCCATCAATTCGCCTCGTCTGGGAATCAAACCCGGGTCCTCTCGCTTGCGAAGTAAGTGTTTTTAACTGCTGTGCTACAGGGCTCCACTTATTTTTGAAGGAACAACAGTAACGTTTCAGAGAAGGTGAATCTCAAAAGCTGAAGGATACTTACTGGTAACCGAAGCAACATTTTCGGAGACGCCACAATGAGGGGCTTACGAAAGTTTCTAATCATCTGCCGGCGGATTAGGTGGAAGTACTGGGCTGGTGTGGTCGGGTGCACAATGGACATATTTACATTATCCCCATCGACACCCTCCTGCTTACTGTCACACATCTGTTGGAAACAGTAGAATTGCAGAACACACATTGCTGACTTGATGTAGTACTGTTAAGAACATAAGAATAAGGAGCAGGAGTAGGCCATTCAGTCCCTCGAGCCTGCCCCGCTATTCAATAAGATCATGGCTGATCTTCTAATGTAACTCCACCTGCCCGCCTTATCCCCATATCCCTTAATCCACAAGAAATCTATCAATCTCAGTCTTGAATATGTTCAAGGATTAAACATCTACGTTTTGGGGTAGAGAATTCCATAAATTCACTACCCTCTGAGTGAAGAGGTTTGTCCTCAACTCAGTGCGAAAGGGCTGATCCCTGCTGTGCGCAATTGGCTGTCGCGTTCCGCCCACAAATATACAGCCAACTCACTTTACAGTCTAATCTGTGAAGCGCTTTGAGACGTCTAGAAGATGTGAAAGCGCTATATCAAATGGAAGGATTATTATTATTATTATATATTCCAAATCTAATGCAGCCACATTTCACAGGAGCGATCAGGAGAGATCACGGGGGAATGAAAGAAAGGAAGTCACTCACCTGCAAGAAACGTTCTATACGACAGGACGAATGTTCTGGTCCTGCTCCGTCATAGCCATGAGGCAGAAGAATAACTATCCCACTCTGCAACAGCCATTTCGCCTCACCTACCAAAAGAGTGACGTTTAATAGGTGCGACAAGGCAGCGAATCTCCGGAGTTCACTTGAAGCTGCAGCCAGCAATTTTCCCCTCTATTTCCCTACCTTTCTGACCGCCTTCTCCCCGCTCCCATACCTACCTACTCGTCCATCGTCCCCTCCGTTCCACCATCATGTATTTTGAGGGCGAAACGAGGCAGCCAATTGTGTTCTCATACCTCAGAAAGCAATCTGCCAACAACCAGGTTCCTACTTACTGCTCGGCAAACAGGCGTGCGGAGTAAAGAAACTTTGCCCCGCTCGGGAATCAAACCCAGGTCCTCTCGCTTGCGAGGCACCAGCCGGCAGGTCCCCACCCTTCCTGCTAAACCTGTCCCAATTGAGATGTAAACAGGTAAACTCCCAGTGAACTCCCACCCTGCTCCACAGGGTAAATAATCCACGGTTTGGCCAATAACCTGGGCAGGAGGAGGGTTGTTTCGTGGATTGGGGTTCTCACCTCCAGAGATGAAAGTATCGAATATGATTTGAGCGCCGTTGAAAAAGTCCCCGAATTGGGCTTCCCATAGCGGCAGAAGCCGCGGGCTTTCAATACTCATTCCGTACTCGAACCCCAGCACTGCCTCCTCGGACAGAGGGCTGTTACAAACCTAATGCAAAAAATAAATAAATCGCAGGTTAAGTTACTTTTCACAAATTGTCACTTTGACATTTTCGATGCTATTTGGAACAAAAACGAGTCTCATCCAAACCGATGGCATCGATTCCCACGATATTACTACTTGCTTTCGATTTAGTGCCTCGAGAGACGTCTCAAAGCGTCTGCACACAATATACCGTAAAGTGTAGTGACTGTTCATAGTGTTTACATCTTCTGGATGTCTCAAAGCACTTCACCGAATAGACTGTATATACGTGGGCAAAACGCGGCAGCGTCCCCACAAACAACAGTGGATCGAGTGACTTAATTCTTATTTTATTGATTTTAAATGGATTAATATCCTCTGGAAAAGTGATCCACTGATCGATTAACAACCAGTTTGCTACTCACCACTATGCAAACAGAAGCGTGTGGAGTAAGGAAACTTGCTTTACGTTTTGCCCTGACCGGGAATCAAACCCAGTTCCTCTCGCTTCCGCGGGGAGTGCTCTAACTGCTGAGCTGCAGGACTCGGGAGCTGTGAAGTCCTACTCTGGCGAGCTCGGAGTAGAGATTACCTAACTATTGGAGTGGAGCCCTGTAGCTGAGTGGTTAGAGCGCTCGCCTTACAAGCGCGAGACCCGTGTTCGAATCCAGGCAGGTCAGGGCGAAACCTTGGGCCAGTTTCCTTACTCCTCACACACACACACACGCGCGCCTAATAATAATCCTGCCAAAAAAAAGGTCATTTCAATCCACGACTGTTTGTGGGGACGCTGCTGTGCGCAATTGTGCATTTCGCCCACAAATACACAGTCAATTCACTTTGCAGTATATTCCGTGAAGCTCTTTGAGACACAGTCTAGAAGACATGAAAAGCCCCGTATCAAAATGCAAGGGTTATTATTATTATTGTTGAATGCACATGATATACTCGGGCCAGTTACCTCCAGAAATCCCCTCTGTTCTGGGCTCATGTGGTTGAGGGGGATGTGAATGTCACTCGATTCCTGGCAAACGATCATCATATGCCTTTGGCTAAACGTACCGCGACCCACATCCTGTCCACTTAATCTCACGTTGAAACCTTCACAGAAAATAAATAGTGGTTACGTTTCAAAGTCTGTAAACAAAAAATATAATTTTTAAAAAAAAAACTTTAAAACTACTACAGTATAACTGCGAGGTATATATAATCCCCATTTTTAGATCATGATTTGCGATGAGAAAATGATTGATAATAATAATAATCCCTACATTTTATACAGCGCCTTAATCAAGGTGTCTCAAAGCGCTTCACAGAATATATATTTGGAGCTCCTGTAGCTCAGTGGTGAGAGCACTCACCTTACAAGTGTGAGACCTCTGTTCGAATCCAGGCAGGTCAGGACGAAACCTTGGGCAAGTTTCCTTACTCCACACACACACACACATACACACACGCACGCGCGCGCTCCTAATAATAATCCCTTAAAAAAAAATTGGTCATTTCAATCCACAACTGTTTGTGAGAAACTGCCATGCGCAATTGGCTGCTGCATTTCGCCCACAAATATACAGTCAATTCACTTTACAGTACATTCTGTGAAGCGCTTTCAGACGTCGAGAAAACGTGAAAAGCTCTATATCAAATGCAAGGATTATTATTATTATTATGTTGGAAAGTGGACCGACTGTATTAAGTGGGTGAAACGCGGCAGCCAGTATCATCACAGCAGTGTCCTACAAACAGCCATGGGGTGAGTGACCACTTTTATTTTGTTTGGGGGCTGGCTGGTCCAGGACAGCAATAAACTGCGTTGTACATTAAGATGCATTTAGCGGCAAGCAATACTTTTGAGCAAGTGACAGGATTACCTTGACACAGCAGTGATCCAATAGCCATAACTTCAGCTGTGGACCAGTCTAGCCGGGTGCTCTCTTCCAGCTTCTGTATCCTGGCCTAGAGAGAGAGTCAACGCGAAATAACAACAGCTCAATTGAGGATTACACATCACTACAATCCCTCAACCACCACCCTCCAAACACCCACTGCAAGCTGTGGTGCAATGTGAATACTGTACTAAGAATCCTTGCACTCCATACAGCGCCTTATGACTTTTGTTGCGACGTCTCAGAGCACTTCACAGGATAAACTTGGGAGTCCTATAGCTCAGTAACCTCTCAATCGAGAGACCTCGGGGTTCGATTCCCCGCAAAAGGCAAAATCTAGGGCAAGTTTCCTTACTCCACACGCATGATAATAATCCCACAAGAAGAAAAAATAACAAATTGGTCATTTCAATCCATGACTGTGTGTGGGACGCTGTTGTGCGCAATTGGCTGCCGTGTTTCGCCCACAAATATACAGTCAATTCACTTTGCAGTATATTCTGTGAAACGCTTTGAGACGTCCACAAGATGTAAAAAGCTCTTCATCAAATGCAAGGATTATTATTATACCGTAAACTGGACTGACGGTATTCTGTGGAAGAAACATGGCAGCCAATTGCACACAGCAGCGTCCCACAAACAGTGGTGGATTGAGTGACCACATTCTGTGTTTTTTTTAAAAAAGTATTACAATAATAATAATCCTTGCATTTGATATCGCACTTTTCACATCTTCTAGACGTCTGAAAGCGCTTCACAGAATATACTGTAAAGTGAATTGACTGTATATTTGTGGGTGAAACGCGGCAGACATTTGCGCACAGCAGCGTCCCCCACAAACAGCCGTGGATTGAAATGACCAATTTATTATTGGTTTTTTTCTTGAGGGATTATATTAGGTATGTGGCGTGTTAATAATAATCCTCACATTTGATATAGCGCTTTTCATGTCTTCTAGCACTTCACAGAATATACAGTCCTGTAAAGTGAATTGACTGGAGTAAGGAGCCTTATCCAAGTTCTTGCACTGTGGGGAACCGAACCCAGGTCTCTCGCTTGCGAGGCTAGTGCGCCAACCACTGAGCGACAGGATCTGCACTAAACTACTGTTGTATTTAATACACAGAGGTTTTCTTCCGAGTTAAAATTATCCTCTGATTTTGAAATGAGACATAAACATCTGCGGGATACTCCAAAACCGATAAGCACTGTTGTTTTTAATCTTGACATTAAACATTCCAGTTACATAGCAGCACATATAATTGTAACTGAATGGTTGTCTGGCTATTACCCCACTGGAAAGTGATCCACCAATCAAATAATCAACTCAATCAAAAACAGAAGTTGCTGGGAAAACTCAGCAGATCAGGCAGCATCCATGGAGAGAGGGAAAGTGAGTCAACGTTTTGGGTCCACGGCCCTTCATCAGAACTGACTAAATCAACAGGTTCGTACTTACAGTACTACAGTAAAAGCCCACTTATCCGTGACCCGATCAATCGGAACTTCCGTATAACCGGCACATCAAAAAAAAGGTCCCCATTCAATTAACCGGAATTCATTCGGCACAATGTAGTATTTTTTTTCAATTAAAATTTATTTTGGTGTGTTTTCGGCCGAATAGCCAGCACGCGCTTTAACCGGCATTGGCCTGGTCCCGCGAGTGGCGGTTAAACGGGCTTTTACTGTACAGAGGTGTGTGGAGTAAGGAAACTTGCCCGAGGCTTCTCACTTGCCTCGCGAGGTGAGCTCGCTAACCACCACACCAGAGGACTCCCGCTAGTCACGTGAAAGCCGCAACGTAAATGCAAGTCGTTGTCGGAAACAGTCCTTAAATGGTCATCGTATGAGCCTGCAACGCAAACGGAAATCACGTACATCGTTTCCGTAACACCGACCTGCATGTGTGTCCTGAGCAGTTGACTGTGGACGCTCAATTCCTCAGGGACCACCAAGGATTTGGCTCCCACAAACCGGAGCAGATCGGAGGGTAACCCCGTGTCCCACACACTGATGCGGGCTGAAGGCTCCATCAGGCCGGTCCAGTGAGCCTGGAGGTTCAGAGCCAGAGGGGAATACAGGGTCGTGTTCGCTAGGTGCTCGTTCAGTTTAGAGTACGAGTCGGTTTTTATCTGAGACACTTCCTGCTCCGACAACAGGCCCTCCCCCACCAAAGACTCTGCATACAAGTCGGGAACACTCTTACGGGATCTGCGGGAAGAATAATAGTAATAATAATAATAATCCTTGCATTTGATATAGCGCTTTTCACGTTATCTAGACGTCTCAAAGCACTTCACAGAATGTACTGTAAAGTGAATTGACTGTATATTTGTGGGCGAAACGCGGCAGCCAATTGCGCACAACAGCGTCCCCACAAACAGCCGTGGATTGAAACGACCAATTTATTATAGTTTTTAAAACATTTTGGAAACGGATTATTATTAGGCATGTGGAGGAAGGAAACTTGCCCAAGGTTTTGGAATTGAACCCAGGTCTCTTGCTTGGAAGGCAAGTGCTCTAACCGCTGAGCTACACTGAGCTTCACTGATAAGCTGCTGTGTCAAAATGCAAGGGTTATTATTACCTGATGATTTTGTACATGGAGGGATTGGTGAAGAAAGGCTCGTCCAGTTCATTGTGGCCCCACTGCCTGTAGCACATCAGGTCCACGATCACGTCCTTGCGGAAACGACGCTGGTACTCGACAGCCAGCCTGGTCGCTCGCACCACTTCCTCCGCATCATCTCCATTCACATGAATCACTGCACAGTGAACCATCTTACCTGAAGTGCAATCACCATATATTAATAATAATAAGCTTTACATTTGATAGCACGCTTTTCACGTCTTCTAGAAGTCTCAAAGTACACAGAATATACCGTAAAGTGAGTTGACTGTATATTTGTGGGTGAAATACTAATAATCCTTGCATTTGGCGCTTCTTCACTTTGTTCAGACATCTCAAAGTGCTTTGCAGAATATACTGCAAAATGAATTGACTGTGGATTTTGTGGGTGGAATGACAATAATAAGTATTTTCTTGTGTGGGCAACCAGATGTCTGTTGCGTGTGGAAACCCATCATCGTGCTTAAGAGTAATTTCACACAGTGGTGTCCCACAAACAGTTGTGGGTCAAATGACCAAATAATTTTTGGTCATTTGGGGGGGTAAAAAGGATTTTTACCCCCCCGGAAAGTGATCGATCCATCAATCGACTAACAACCGGGTTCCTACTTGCTGCTAAGTAAACTGAGGCGTGCGTGTAGAGTAAGGAAATTTACCTAAGGTTTTGCCCCACCCGGGAATCGAACCTGGGACCTCTTGCTTGCAAGGTGAACTCTCTGACCACTGAGCTACGGGACTCTAAAAACACCCCGATGTAGGGTAGAACGGGATATGGAGCAAATGGAGTTGAGGTACAGATTTAGTAGAACGGTGGAACAGGCTTGAGGGGCTGATTGGCCCAGTCCTGTTCCTGCATTTCTGCATCGTACCAATGTCACTGTTGTAGAGGGAGGACTTCCCCCTCTCAGCGGGAGTGGTGTAGCCCACTTGATTATTGACGATGAGGTGGATGCTCCCACCAACCCTATAGTGGGGGAGGTTGGCGAGGGTGAAGGTTTCAGCCACAATTCCCTGGCCCGGGAAGGAAGCATCGCCATGGACCTGCAGCGAGGAGAAAAACAAGAGAAATACAAACAACCAGATAGTTTGGAACAGTTACAATGACGCAAGGAGCATCCATTCGCCTTCTCCACAACAGGTTGATCGGCTACAGCAGTGGCGGGCAGACTTTAATCATAATAATAATCCTTGCAAGTTGATATAGCGCCTTAATCAGTTTGCAGAGATGTCTCGAAGCTTCACGGAATAATATACTTATTGCAAACTATATTTTGTGGCCCAAATAATGATAGAGTACGAGTCAGATACACGCCAGCCGATTTATTTTTGGGTCATCTGTGTGTCTGTCACTCAGGGAAACCCGTTGCCGTTGCTTAAGCTTCTCCAAACCCAACTGAGAATTCCATGCCTCCCACCTACACATGGAAATCCCAGAGATTATTAGGCACGTGTGTACTGTGTAGTCAGGAAACTTGCCCAAGGTTTCACCTTGACCTGCCTGGAATCGAACCCAGCAATTCTGGCTTGCAAGACGAGTGCTCTCACCACTGGAGCTAGCGGACTTCATTATAAAGGAGAGGCATGGATTAAAAGCCTCACTTGCTCTCTCCTTCTCCTTAATGCACCTCTCCCTCTCTTTGCCCCCAATCCCCTCCCCACCACCCCATCCCTCCCACCCACAGCCCCTCCTGTGCCAATGGGATCGATGTCCACTTATAATAAGTGAAGTACTTATTCCTTGCCTGAACACAAACGGCTCTGTCTCCCGGTTGTGAAGCACCATCCAGTGAATAGTCCCCATCTTGCCGAGACTGTTGCCTGCCGCGCGTTTTGCCGACAGTCACGGGGTTGATGGCCTCCAAGTGGGAGGGGTTGGGCAGCATGGTGACGTGCAGTGGCCGATCAGAGCCAAAGTCCAGGTCCACAGAGGACGTCAGATGAGACAAGACATCGCCGAGGGCAGGGGAGGTTTCTGGAAACTCGCTCAAACCCCGCATCTTACGAAACATCAACTGCAAGGAAATCCACAAAGTTCGTTCAGCAAACAAGTTAACGTAACGTCTGCCTGATAATAATTATTGTACATATTTGATGTAGCGCCTTAATCAAGTCATCCAGATGTCTCAAAGTGCTGCGCAGAATATAACGCAAAGTAAATAGCGCACAGCAGCGTCCCACAAACAGCCTTGGGTTGAGTGATCAAAGTATAATTACCCCCAGGAAAATGATCCGCCAATCGAGGAACAAACGGTTTCTCAGGAAACTCACCCAAGATTTCACCCTGCCTGGGAATCGAACCCGGGTTCCTCTCGTTTGCGAGGCAAGTGCTCTAACCACTCCGATACAGGACTCCGCAAACATTCTCCACACGGAAAAGGGAATTGGATAGATGTGTAAAAGTCAGGACTACTAAAGGGTGTGAGCAGGAGAGTGGGTTTCGATTGGGTGTGTTCAATTAGTACAGCCAAGAGTTGATGGGCCAAACAACAACAACAAAATTTCATTTATAGAGCACTTTTCACGTCGGGAGGACGTCCCAAGGCGCTGAACAGTTAAGACCTGGACCTGAGCAGAGGGGGAGGGGTCGGGGTAGGGAGAGTAGGAGAGAGGGGGAGAGTTAGGAGGGCAGCAGAAGGCACGGCTGAAGAGGAAGGTCTTGAGACCGGTCTTGAACGAGGAAAGGGAGGAAGCGAGGCGAAGGGATTGCGGGATGGAGTTCCAGAGTGTGACGGGGGAGAGAGAGAGGCTGAAAGCCCGGCTGACAGGGCGGTTCGGGCGGGGGACACGGAGCAGGTCAGAGCCCGCTGAACGAAGGGGAAGGGCAGGCTGGTAGGGAGGACAGCAGGTCGGAGAGACAGGCGGGTGGGGGGGGCAAGGCCGTGAATGGCCTGGAAAGTGAGGACGAGGATCTTGAATTCAAACGGGCTGGTTCTCCATTGGAAAATGCCAGGAGTCTAACAAACTTTCGCCCCCAATATCTCAGATGGCAAGTCTCCTGAAGCATGTCCCTCGAATGCTCTTGAACACAAGACGACCATCCACTGACCTCGGGAGGGAAGTGAAGGAGTCCCGTCAACAGGTTGAGCCGGCCTCGGTGAGGCATTCCCAGCATTACATCGGTGACGCCGCTGAACGCCAGCGTCCGGAACAACTCGTGGAAGAAGCCCATCATGCTCTCAGCCCCCTCGCCACCGTAGCGCTTCACCGTGGAGAACTTAGTGGCCAGGAAGTGGTCAAACTCCTGTTTGACCATTGAAACAAGTAGTTAAGTCACTTCAACACACAAATGGTACATCACACCTCCCTCTTCTCTCACTCTCCAATCGGATAATAATAATAATAATCCTTGCATTTGATATAACATCTTGTCACTTCTCAAAAGTGCCTCACAGAATATACCGTAAAGTGTATTGACTGTGTATTTGGTGGGCGAAACGCAGGATGCACAACAGTGTCCCACAAACAGTCAACGACAACAAAATTACATTTATGGAGCGCCTTTCAAATCAGGAGGACGTCCCAAGGCGCTGAACTGTCGGATTGGGACCCGAGCAAGGTGGAGGGCCAGGCTAGCGGGGAGGGGAGGGAGAGAGTTGGGAGGGTGCCAGAAGGCACGATCGAAGAGGAGGTCTTGAGACCGGCCTTGAAGGAGGCAGGGGAGGGAGCCAGACGATGGGACTGTGGGATGGAGTTCCAGAGTGTGGGGACCGAGAGGGTGAAAGCCCGGCCACCGATGGTACAGAGGGTCGGGCGGGGGACATGGAGCAGACTGCCCACTGAACGGAGCGGGCGGAGAGGTTCATTCATAGGGAGACAGCAGGTCGGAGAGATAGGAAGGACAAACGCATGGAACATGTGAAGGACATTTGGATACATCCAGGGCACATCACGCCCAATACAATTTGCAGAGATATTATAAATAATAATAAATCAACCTTGCATTTGATTATAGCCTTTATCATGTTGTTAAGACGTCTCAAAGAGCTTCGCAGAATATAGTGTGAGGTGGATTGACTGTATTTTGTGGGCAAAACGCGACAGCCAATTGCGCGCAGAGGTGTCTCCCACAAACAGTCGTGGATTGAGATCCGGGTTTTGCCTTTCACACCTAGTTTGGCGCGCTTTACAAGCGCAATTTTGTGGTTGTTGTTGTAGTTGTGGTTCATTGCCTTTCGATCCGCACCGAGTCGCGAACACAATTTAATACGTTACCTGAGATTCCAGCATTAACTTTGCCAAATGCCTGCGTTCTTCTGGGGTTAAGGCTTCCCGCTTGATCTGCTCAAACCTCTGGGCAAACCAGTCCCTCTCCGCCAGCGTCTCCAAGTGGCTGATCTCTACAGACATGTGGCCGCAGTAAATGTGGTCCAGGTACGTGAGCACTTCCTCCAGAGTAGCTTCCTCTTTCCCAATGTGCAACATTCCTGGTAAAAAAAAATATATAAATAGTGCCCACATACAGGGGGGTTAGAGTGCTCACCTCACAAGTGAGAGGACCTGGGCTTGACTCCCAGGCAAGGCGAAAACCTCACACAAGTTTCTTTACTCCTTACACCTCTGTTTATCTAGCAGTAAGTAGGAACCCAGTTGTTAGTCGATTATGCACAGCTGTATTCCACAAAACAGTGGTGGAGTGAGCGACCAAACTATTGAGGGATTATTATTACACCCCAGAGAGTGATTTTCCAATACACTAACAACTGGGTTCCTGCTTATTGCTAGGTAAACAGAGGCGTGTACAGTAAGGAAACTTGACCAAGGTTCTACCCTCCAGTGCATCAAGAAAAACTCCCTTTTCTTTTTGAACCGTGTCATGGGAATCCTTCTCATTCACCCGAACAGGTAGACAGGACCTCGGTTGGACGATAAACCTCGGTCCCAAATCCACCGCTCAACAGACTGACGTGCAATTCCCATTTCTAGATCACGATTTGCGGTGAGAAAACGATTCAGGATAATCCTCGGCCTCAAATCCAATTTCAGTTTCATAACATTGTAGAGGTACCTTTGGTTTGGAACAAGCCTTGACCCTGGAGTATCTCAGTCAAGGCTTCAATCTCGGGAAGCATCTCCGCCTCACCCTCTCCCAAGGGATTAATTTTTGCGGTTTTGTGGCCATGTTCGCGGTAAACTGTGATGAGTCGCGCTAAACCGTGGTCAACTAAACGAGAGAAACGGGTTATTATTATTACCATTCACAAACTTACAACGGGCACAGCTTCCTGGTTAAATACCAGGTCCTACACCAAATGAAAACATGTCGGATTGATGCTCCCCGTTCCACAGCAACGCACCAGTGAGCTCAAAATCCTGATTTTAACAGAATTTCTAATAACCCAAAATTACTCTGGACAGCGCCTTTCACGTTGGGAGGACGTCCGAAGGAGCGCTGAACAGTCAGGTCGGGATCTGAGCAGGAGGTGGTGGGTGGGGGGGGGGGGGGGGGGTGGAGGGAGCCATGGAGTGAGTGACCAATTTTATTGATACTCCCTTCTGTTTTCGAATAGCGAATTTAACACCACTCGAAAATCTTTATACTTTTACACCGATCCTCTGGACATCCAAATCTAGTTCTACTGAATACAATCAAGTACTTCCAAGTACAATTACTGCCATGCTTCCACGGTGTAGAAACATAAAAAAAACATGAATTGTAACAGAAGTGAACCCCCTATTATAAGCAGGCAGGAAGGGGGTTGTTAGCCTATAATTATAATAATCTTTGCATTTGATACAGCGCTTTTCACGTCTTCCAGACGTCTCAATACACTTCACAGAATATACTGTAAAGTGAATTGACTGTATATCTGTGGGCGAAACGCGGCAGCCAATTGCGCACAGCAGCGTCCCTCACAAACAGCCGTGGATTGAAATGACAAATTTATTATTGGAGGGATTATTATTAGGTGTATGTGTGTGTGTGCGGAGTATGGAAAGTTGCCCTGATCTGCCCTGATCTGCCTGGATTCGAACACAGGTCTCACGCTTGTAAAACGAGTGCTCTAACCACTGAGCTACAGGACTCCATTATAATAATAATAATCCTTGCATTTGATATAGCGCTTTTCACATCTTATCGATGTCCCATAGCGCTTCACGAAATACACTATAAAGTGAATCGACTGTATATTTGTGGGCGAAACGCGGCAGCCAGTTGCGCACAGCAGCGTCCCCCACAAACAGCCGTGGGTTGAAAATGACCAATTTTATTATTGTGTTTTTTTTTACGGATTATTATTGTCCAGTAATTGCACAGGCTGGTTGCGTCAATAGGTTCACACACGTTCTCAAAGCTTGTTAGGATTCACAGGAGAAAAACCATTAACGAGTAAAATAGGAAGGAAGTCAGGAAAAATTGGGAAAGGCTTCCCTCCCTCTGCTATCAGCTCTCTGAAGTTCAACAGGTCAAGTTTCTAAAAAAAAATTCATTATTACTGTATTAAAAAAAAGGCTTTAAGAAACTCTGCCCCCACCATCCACCCTCCACCACAGCTTGTCTTGACTCCTGTCAAGCTGCTATAAAGTTGGCCCAAACCATATCTTATAAGACATATTGCTTTAACAGATTTCTGTGATGGTTTCACTCTATCTGAGGTTGAGAGAATTTAGTGAGGGGGGCTGGGGGGAGAGGGGGTTGAGGGAAAAGATAAATTGGGAAGAGGAGGGGAATGGGGAAGAGGGTGGGGGTGAAGGAAGGGGACAGGGAGAGGGGGCAGCTGAGGAAAGGGAGAGGAGGGGGGGATTGGGGCAGGGGAGAGGGAGGGGGAGGATTGGGGCAGGGGGAGGAGGATTGGGGCATGGGAGAGGAGGGGGAGGATTGGGGCAGGGGAGGAGGATTGGGGCAGGGGAGAGGGAGGGGGAGGATTGGGGTAGGGGGAGAGGAGGATTGGGGCAGGGGAGAGGAGGGGGAGGATTGGGGCAGGGGAGAGGGAGGGGAGAGTGGGCTAATAGCCAGCAAATAACACCAGCCACTAACTGACCTTGTGTCTGAGCTGCCACTTGTTGTTGTCCTGTGGGTTTGAGCTGCAGGACCTTGTTGGGTCTGTAACCATAGACTCCTCTGTGGGTGCGATAGGAGCGGCTCAGACAGGGGCTCAGTCTGCCAGCTGGGGAGCTGAGGATCGCTTTCAACACATAGCCAGACATCTCCTTCTCTCCCCCCTCTCTCTCCGGGATCTTATATATATATAATGTATAACCTATATACTGTGGCCAGAGCCAGGCACACACACACACACACACACACACAGGCTTAAAGCTACAGACTACACCTCCTAATGCCATTGGCTACAGCTGGTGGGTTGATGCTTTGAACTACTGGCAACAGGTCAAAACAGTGAGCTATATTCTGGGCAGGTTACAGTATACTCTCTCTCTCTCTCTCTTTGGGTTGGATTTGGCTCTGAGCAATCTTTTTAAAAAACAAAAAAGCAATTTCAGAGTTTGGCAACTTTGTGGACTTCAGCTTTGAAGTTGAAGCTTTATTTTTAAATATATAAATATATATACATATATATACTGTATACTACAAGTGGAGTCCTGTAGCTCAGTGGTTAGCGCGCTCGCCTTGCGAGCGAGAGACCTGGGTTCAATTCCCGGGCGGGGTGGGGGGGTGGGGGGGAACGTTGGGCAAGTTTCCTTACTCCCCACGCACGCCTCTGTTTACCTAACAGTAAGTTGGAACCCGGTTGTTAGTCAATCGGCGGACAAAAATTAATCACCAATAATCTCACGACCAGGGAGAGCAGGTCTGTTAGGTTACGGGGAGAGAGCCGGGACAGTGGGATTGAGTTGCTCTTTTCAAAGACCCGGCACAGACTAGACGGGCCGAATGGCCTCCTTTCGTGCCGTGAAATTCTACGACTCTATGATCTTGTGTGGGGGGGGGGGAGGGGGGGAGGGGAACGCTGCTGCGGGCGATCGGCTGCCGCGTTTCACCCCCAAATATACCGTCACGTCAACTTCGCGGTCTGTCCTGAGAAGCGCCTTGAGACGCCTCGAATGTGAGAATGCCTTGAGACTACATTTGAAGTCTCAAACGTAATCGAGAATAACAATCCTTGGATTGGAAAATGATGCCTGGTCGTGTCGTCGGGACGGCCTGCGTGTTACTGGCTATGTTTCCCGGGCGCGAGGTAACCGTGCTATCTCCACACGTCTCCACGCGCGTCGAACGCAAGGATTATTGTGAGTCCTTATTTTTAACCTGATTTTAAAATGATTTCCCGCCCCCCCCCCCCCCCCCCCCCCCCCCACACACACAGAGGGAATGACCATTCCCGGAAAGCCATCCTCCATCTACAAATCAACCGAAATTAAAACTGAAGCTAAATAACAACAATAATAAATGGAGAGGCCCATTGGGCTATTCTGCCGCTCAGGCCCCGCCCACAATGTTGGGCTACTTTTGGGGCTACTTTTGGGCGGACTTTGCGCTAATCATTCTCCCCGCCTCCCGCCCCCCCCCCCCACTTCCTCCTCCTCCTCCTTGGGTCCTTCCAACTCCGTAAGTCGGCTTTGGCGAGTGCCTGATTCCAGTAATAATCAGAGTCGGACACGGAAGAGACGAACTGTCAACACCTCGAGATTAATCCACAGCCGGAGAGGCGGGGGGAGGGGAGGGGGGGGGGGCAGGTAATATTATTACACATACACACACACAAACATACACACGGACACGGATTGATTTTAATTGGCAGCGGCGCAGGCGAACAATTAATAACTTCGACGTCGCGTCGAGACGTCTCAAAGCGCTTCACAGGAAACACTGGCAATTGAATCAACTGTTGTGTTTTGTCAGTGACTTTAATAATCATAATAATGATAATAATAATAATAATAACGCCTGCATTTGATACTAGGCCTTATCACGCCTTTATATATATATATATATATATATGTGTGTACACACACAGTACACGTTCGTGGCAGCCCATGAGGATTATGGATTGGAAACTAAAGGAAACAAACCGAGAGAAGTGTAGCTTCCCCTCCCGCCCTCTGCTCTGGGTCTGTTTATTTGAGATGGGAACAGGCAGAGTCAGGCGCGCGGCGGGCAGGTTGTTGTTGTGGGGGAGGGAGGGGGGAGCTGGGGGTCCTTCAGGCCGAGCCGAGCGGGAGGAGGAAAGGGAGTGGGGGGGGGAGGGGGGTCACTGTGAGGAGGTGAGTGAGGGGAGGGGGGGGCACTGTGAGGAGGTGAGTGAGGGGAGGGGGGGGCACTGTGAGGAGGTGAGTGAGGGGAGGGGGGGCCACTGTGAGGAGGTGAGTGAGGGGAGGGGGGAGGGGAGTCACTGTGAGGAGGTGAGTGAGGGGAGGGGAGTGGGGGGCACTGAGGAGGTGAGTGAGGGGAGGGGGGGCACTGTGAGGAGGTGAGTGAGGGGAGGGGGGGGGCACTGTGAGGAGGTGAGTGAGGGGAGGGAGGCACTGTGAGGAGGTGAGTGAGGGGAGGGGGGGGCACTGTGAGGAGGTGAGTGAGGGGAGGGGGGGCACTGTGAGGGGGGTGGGGGGCACTGTGAGGAGGTGAGTGAGGGGAGGGGGGAGCACTGTGAGGAGGTGAGTGAGGGGAGGGGGGGCACTGTGAGGAGGTGAGTGAGGGGAGGGGGGAGCACTGTGAGGAGGTGAGTGAGGGGAGGGAGGCACTGTGAGGAGGTGAGTGAGGGGAGGGGGGAGCACTGTGAGGAGGTGAGTGAGGGGAGGGGGGGGCACTGTGAGGAGGTGAGTGAGGGGAGGGGGGAGCACTGTGAGGAGGTGAGTGAGGGGAGGGGGGGGCACTGTGAGGAGGTGAGTGAGGGGAGGGAGGCACTGTGAGGAGGTGAGTGAGGGGAGGGAGGCACTGTGAGGAGGTGAGTGAGGGGAGGGGGGAGCACTGTGAGGAGGTGAGTGAGGGGAGGGGGGGGCACTGTGAGGAGGTGAGTGAGGGGAGGGGGGAGCACTGTGAGGAGGTGAGTGAGGGGAGGGGGGGCACTGTGAGGAGGTGAGTGAGGGGAGGGGGGAGGGGAGTCACTGTGAGGAGGTGAGTGAGGGGAGGGGAGTGGGGGGCACTGAGGAGGTGAGTGAGGGGAGGGGGGGCACTGTGAGGAGGTGAGTGAGGGGAGGGGGGGGGCACTGTGAGGAGGTGAGTGAGGGGAGGGGAGTGGGGGGCACTGAGGAGGTGAGTGAGGGGAGGGGGGGCACTGTGAGGAGGTGAGTGAGGGGAGGGGGGGGCACTGTGAGGAGGTGAGTGAGGGGAGGGGGGGCACTGTGAGGGGGGTGGGGGGCACTGTGAGGAGGTGAGTGAGGGGAGGGGGGAGCACTGTGAGGAGGTGAGTGAGGGGAGGGGGGGCACTGTGAGGAGGTGAGTGAGGGGAGGGGGGAGCACTGTGAGGAGGTGAGTGAGGGGAGGGGGGGCACTGTGAGGAGGTGAGTGAGGGGAGGGGGGGGCACTGTGAGGAGGTGAGTGAGGGGAGGGGGGGCACTGTGAGGGGGGTGGGGGGCACTGTGAGGAGGTGAGTGAGGGGAGGGGGGAGCACTGTGAGGAGGTGAGTGAGGGGAGGGGGGGCACTGTGAGGAGGTGAGTGAGGGGAGGGGGGAGCACTGTGAGGAGGTGAGTGAGGGGAGGGGGGGCACTGTGAGGAGGTGAGTGAGGGGAGGGGGGGGGCGCTGTGAGGAGGTGAGTGAGGGGAGGGGGGAGCACTGTGAGGAGGTGAGTGAGGGGAGGGGGGGCACTGTGAGGAGGTGAGTGAGGGGAGGGAGGCACTGTGAGGAGGTGAGTGAGGGGAGGGGGGGCACTGTGAGGAGGTGAGTGAGGGGAGGGAGGCACTGTGAGTGAGGGGAGGGGGGGGCACTGTGAGGAGGTGAGTGAGGGGAGGGAGGCACTGTGAGGAGGTGATGAGGGGAGGGGGGGCACTGTGAGGAGGTGAGTGAGGGGAGGGAGGCACTGTGAGGAGGTGAGTGAGGGGAGGGGGGGCACTGTGAGGAGGTGATGAGGGGAGGGGGGGCACTGTGAGGAGGTGAGTGAGGGGAGGGGGGGCACTGTGAGGAGGTGAGTGAGGGGAGGGGGGGGGCACTGTGAGGAGGTGAGTGAGGGGAGGGGGGGCACTGTGAGGAGGTGAGTGAGGGGAGGGGGGGGGCACTGTGAGGAGGTGAGTGAGTGGAGGGGAGTGGGGGGCACTGTGAGGAGGTGAGTGAGGGGAGGGGGGGCACTGTGAGGAGGTGAGTGAGGGGAGGGGTGGCACTGTGAGGAGGTGAGTGAGGGGAGGGGAGTGGGGGGCACTGAGTGAGGGGAGGGGGGGGCACTGTGAGGGGGTGAGTGAGGGGGGGGGGAGCACTGTGAGGAGGTGAGTGAGGGGAGGGGGGGCACTGTGAGGGGAGGGGGGGACAGTGAGGGGAGGGGGGGCCACTGTGAGGGGAGGGGGTGACTGTGAGGGGAGGGGGGGGCACTGTGAAGAGCTGAGTGAGGTGGGGGGGCACAGTGAGGAGGTGAGTGAGGGCAGGGGGGGCACTGTGAGGGGAGGCACAGTGAGGGGAGGGGGACACTGTGAAGGGAGGGGGGAGCAGTGTGAAGGGAGGGGGGAGCAGTGTGAGGGGAGGGGGGGCTCTGTGAGGGGAGGGAGGGCTCTGTGAGGGGGGGGGGGGCTCTGTGAGGGGAGGGGGGGACAGTGAGGGGGGGGCACCGTGAGGGGGTGAGTGAGGAGAGGCACTGTGAGGGGAGGGGTCACTATGAGGGGAGGGGGGCACTGTGAGGAGAGCGGGGCACTGTGAGGGGAGGGGGGGCACTACGAGGGGAGGGGGGGGCACTGTGAGGGGAGGGTGGGCACAGTGAGGGAGGGGGGCACTGTGGGGGGAGGGGGGCACTGTGAGTGGAGGGGGGCACTGTGAGGGGAGGGGGGCACAGTGAGGGGGGGCACTGTGAGGAGGTGAGTGAGGGGAGGGGGGAGAAGGAGGAAGAGAGGGGGAGAGAGAGTGAAGGGGGAGGATGTGAGGAGGGGATGATGATGTCACTGTGAGGAGGTAATTGAGGAAGGAGATGGAGGTGGGGAAGAGGTAGGTGACACAGGAGGTGAGTGAAAGGAGGCAGGAGAGGGACAGTGAGGGAGAGTGGGGGGAGGGATAAGTAAGAGGTGAGTGAAGGGAGTGAGTGGGAGAGTGAGGGAGCGTGGTGGGAGAGTAGGGGAGGGGCTGTTATATAAATGTAATTTGTTGTTGTTAGTGACACTGAGGAGGTGACGGAGGAGATTGAGGAAGGCGGTGGAGGCTGGCGACACTGAGGAGGTGAGTGAGGGGAGGAGGGGATGAATGAGGGAAGTTGGGTGGTGAGTGAGGGCAGGATGGGGAGAGCGAGGGGAGGTGGGGGTGAGTGAGGGCAGGATGGGGAGAGCGAGGGGAGGTGGTGGAGAGCGAGGGGAGGTGGTGGAGAGTGAGGGGAGGTGGGGGTGAGCGAGGGGAGGTGGGGGTGAGCGAGGGGAGGTGGGGGTGAGCGAGGGGAGGTGGGGGTGAGCGAGGGGAGGTGGGGGTGAGCGAGGGGAGGTGGGGGTGAGCGAGGGGAGGGAGGGAGGGGTACAATTTGTGAAGGAGATGAGGTTCAGCGCCTTGGGATGTCGTCCTGACATGAAAGTCGCTATACAAATGTAATTTTGTTGTTGTTGTGATGTGAAGGAGGAGGTGTGTTAAGGAGGGAGGTAGAGTTAGGGAAGAAAGAGGGAAGTGTATGTGGGTGTGAGTGTGGGAGGGAGTGGGAAGAGTATAAGGGAGTAATTGAATATGGGAGCGAGTGTGGGTTTGAGGCCACTGTCAGTCTCCCACCCACACACGCAATGCCAGGCAGTCCTGATCTCTTTTTGTACACAGTACAAATATATATTCATTTAATCCCAGTCTCTGTCATTTACACGCTCTCCCCTCTCCTCCTCTCTACCCCCCCACCACCATCTCTCTCCCCCATTTAATCTCACTCTCTCCCCACCTCCATCTCTTTCTTTTTCTCTCTCTGAACCCAGAAGTGTTTAGCTGTGGAAAAATCGCAGCAACACTACCAGTTGCCCCTCTACTTTTCCTCTTTCTCTCCCCTTCCTCTCGCTCTTTACTTCTCCATCCCTTCCCCTCTTCTCCATTCCTTCCTCCTCTCTTCTCCATTCCTTCTCTCTTCTCTTCCCTTTCCTCTTCTTTTCCCCTCCCCTCGTCTATTCCCTTCTCTTCATTTGTCTTCCCTACCCCTCTCTTTCTTCTTATCTGTCCCTTTTCTTTTGCCTTCTTCATTTCCCTTCTTCGCCCCCTTCAGTTATCTTCTCTTCCTCTTCTCTTCTCCCCTCTTCTCTACATATTCCCCGCACTTCTTTCCTGGCCTGCCACTTAGCTTGACTGTTTGTGTCAAAGCTTTTCTTTCAAGCCTGGCTGTTTAGAGCAACCCCCACCCCCCTCCCCTCCAGCTTACTTCAATTACCTCTTAACCCTCCCTACGTGATGACTTTAATTTTTAAGATCTATATGTTATTAAACAGAACCTTTCAAGCGGGGAGTCTTGGGAGTGCTTGAATGAAGTTAGTGTGAGCATCCTAGTAATTGAAAGCTTATTTCATTATAAACCGTTTACTTTGGGATTTCAGGCTGCACAAAGCTTAATTTCTTGTTCCTCAATAGGTGTATCTGTGTGTGTGTGTGTGTAATGTGTGTCACACGTACATATGCCTTCATTGGGGAGGAAAAGCAGTGCAATTGTACATTTGTGGGACACTTCTGAGTGCAATTGCCTGCTGTGTTTCGCTCACAAAATATACAGTCAATTCCCTTGATAGTATACCCTGTAAAGCACTTAGAGATGTCTCAACTACGTGATAAGGCGCTATATCAAATGCAAGGATTATTATTATTATCCTTGACTTTTCAGAGCGTTGGTAATGTATTTGTAGACTGGAGCTATAAATAGATGTACGTTATGGTAAATTGGGCTGTTTATTAGTAAACATTAGCCTAATACATCTTATTGTCCTATGTGTTCAGTGCTATCCCATATACAACAACAATAAATCACATTTGTACAGCGCCTTTCACATGGGTTAGGAATCCCAAGGCACTGGACAGTGCTAAAACTAGTTCTGAAAATAGCAAATGTGTGAGCAGTAATCCTCCATTCCTGTCTTAGTTAATTGACTTGACAAGAAGCCGGCCTTTGTATTGTTGGAAGTTTAGTTTAGTAGTAAATGATTAGAAAATACAGGGGAATTTTTGTTTTAAGTAACAGGTTACCCATGATGTGGAATAACTATCAGCCGAGGGGACGAAACAAGGAACTAAATGTTTTCAAAATGAAACTAGATGGGTTCCTGAAAGTGTTATAAGGGTTTCATGGCTACCAGATATTGAAACACATGTGATAAGTTATGTGACAACAGTAATCTTTTGAATATGAAGTCGGAATGTAAATGGATGAACCTATGCTTTGCTTCCTGAACCAAGATGGTGCAATCGTACGTTGATATTCTGGGAGAGTGGAGGATTTGTGTGCAATGGTATATTTTGATCTGCTAATGGCACCGATATGTTAGTTAGTTGGTAGCACAGTCACCTCTGGGTTAGAAGGTTGTGGGTTCAAGCCCCAGCTCCTGACTGAGCTCACAGTCTACACAGACATTGTCAGAGGTGCGTGTTTCGGTCTGTCTGTGCAAGTGAACATTGAAGATCCTTTGGCGCTTGATCACACCGTCGAGACGTCTCAAAGCGCTTCACAGGATGTGCTGTAAAATGGATTGACTGTGTATTTTGTGGGTGAAACACAGCAGACACTTGGCACACAGCGGTGTCTCACGTACAGCCGTGGTGTGAGTGATGAATTTGTTTGGGGAATTGTTGGCTATTAGAGAGAAACTGCTTTCACTTTTCAAATTGTGCCGTGCGATCTTTTAACATCTGCCTGAACAGGTAGACGGGACCACGATTTAAATGTCCCGTCTGAACGACGGCACCTCTGACAATGCCGAAAGTTTCTAGTAGTGGGAACATTGACATAAAGGAATTACTCTAAACAAAATTTGCCATCTCTAACATAGCAAACTGAAACCGATGTCTTAATTTCAACAATATATCACACACCCGTTATGTCAACAGCATATTCAGATATCAATCAACTTGATGAGTACTGATGTTATTACTGATGTTGTTTCTTCCCGGCATCAATGTTTTCTTGGGTCTATTTCTTCATGTAAAGTTTCCCCAAAATGATTTGAGTCTCGCCAAAAGGAATTGTAGAAGTTCGATTTACTTCACTTGCCTGTTCAGGTGGATGTTAAGGAACCCATGGGAGGGAGTTTCTCCTGGTTTGCTGGCAATCTATACCAGGTACAATTAATCAAACACTCATCTTTTGGACTTTGCTATTTGCAAATCAGCTTCCGCATTTGCCTATATAATGACTGTTGTCGGGTCTTGTAGCTCATAGAGCACTCGCCTTGCATATGAGTGACCTTGGTTCAATTCCAGGGCAAAACCTTGGGTAAATTTCCTTACTCCATAAGCCTAATAATAATTGTTTGAAAACTACAACAATAAATTGGTCATTTCAATCCACGGGTGTTTGTGGGGACGCTGCCGCATTTCACTCTCAAATATACAGTCAATTCACTTTACCGTATATTCTGTGAATCGCTTTGAGACGTCTAGAAGATGTGAAAAGTGCTATATCAAGTGCAAGGATTATTCTTACTATGCTTGGAGGATATTATTGTGAGACATTTTTCGTGCTGTATCACATATAAAGCTACCTCGCGTGAACGGCTGTATATAAATGCAAGTTGTTTTCATATTATTACCTACACCAGGGTATGTTTTCTGAGAAACTAATAATCTTATTATTCAATGCTGTTACAGACACAGCGATACACAGATGGAGAGGGACAGCTTAGTAGTGAGGCTTCATTTAAAAAAATGATTGTATGTGAACGTGGGAAACAGACGGGATGAGTGAAAGGGAGAGGAAAAGTAAAAGGTAAGCAAGCGATAGGGAAGGAGGGGCGGTAAAACCCTGAAGCGCTAGAAAAGAGTTGCAGTTATGCATTTAGATTCACAAGAGACAGCCAATTTTCATGTAGAATCTTTTAAAAAATTCTGTGACTGTTGGCTAGAGAAGTTATCATTCATCGGTCTTCCACCAAAGTATGTTTGTGACTTTCTTGTTTTCTTTCAAACCACTCACTCTTGTCTATGCCATGTTTGATTCATCCCCTGCCTCTATCCACAGACTCTGGGTTTCCAGGGCTCTGTTCTATCTCACTTTGTTCCTTCTAAAAGTTTGTTTGGAGATGGGAAAAGTGTCAGGAAAGCCTTTGAAGCTCTTTTTCCTTTAGAAGTTGTATTGAAAGGAATGAGGTTTTAAAATGGTTTGTAAATTCAAGATCCTGGTCCTCACATTTAAAGCCTTCTGCAACCTCGCCCCACCCTACATCTATGACCTCCTAACCCCCTTCCAACCTGCCCGCCAGCTCAGCAGGCTCTGGCCTGCTCCACGTCCCCCGACCCATCCCCCACACCATAGGCGGGCGAGCCTTCAGCCACTCTGCCCCCAACCTCTGGAACTCCATCCCGCAGTCCCTCCACCTCGCCCCCTCCCTGGCCTCCTTCAAGTCTCACCTCAAGACTCTTCGATGGACCCATTGGCAACTCCTAATCCCCCCCTTCGCTCCACCCTCCTCTTCCCTTCCCCCCCCCCACCCCCGACCTCACCTCGGGTCTGAAGCAGTGACTGTCCAGCGCCTTGGGACGTTCTCCTGACGTGAAAGGCGCTGTACAAATGTAATTTTGTTGTTGTGATTGTTGTAAACCTGACTTGTTTCCTTGTTTGAATCTGGCTGTACAGTATCCTTGGTACAGAAACTCCATAGTGTCTCATGGTGCAAACACCTACTCTGGGCAGTCACTTTTCTTGTTGTGCTTCACTTGTTCAATGTCGATTACGTAGAGTCCTGCAGTTTAGTGGTTAGAGAATTCACCTCACAAGCGAGTGGACCTGGGTTCAATTCCTGGGCAGAGCAAATTGTTGGGCAATTTTCCTTACTCCACACGCCTCTGTTTACCTTGCAGTAAGTAGGCACCTGGTTGTTATTTGATTGGCGGATCGCTTTGTCAAATGCAAGGATAATCACTAAATTAATTGTAAGGATTGTTACAATTGTGTATGTTCGCTTCACCGTTACACATTTTGCTTTGTGCCATTTTCTCTTCACCCTGGATTATTTTTAAATGAAAAAACCTGTAAAAAATAAACAGTACATTACATTTTCCCCAAACATAAACTGTTTAAACGCTGTTTTGTCTGACACTATCAAGGGCTAGAATGACATCTGTGAGAAAAACTGTGATAGGTAGAATCTGATGATGTGAGAGCAGGGCTTGTTTGATGGTGGAAGAGGAAGGGAGAGCCATGTTAAGAATTATAATCCTTAATCCTTGCATTTGTTTCGCGTTGTTTGATATCACATTGTTGAGCCGTCTCAAAGCGCTTCGCAGAATATATTGTTAAATGGCTTGACTGTGTAATTTGTGGCTGTACCTCATAACAACAACAATCCATGCATTGGATATTGTCACGTCTTCGAGATGTCTCGAGTAAGCTTCCGTATTTCTGATGGTGTCTCCTTATATGGTGTGAGAGTGGGCGTTTGTGTGGGGTGGAATAGATAATGCAGCTTTCCTTCTCTCATGTCTCATTATCCCTTGACAGAATGCCAGGGGAGCACAAGAAGGCTGTAAACATGGAAGAGAAGGAATCCTCGGTTTTCAGCCCAGAGAATCGGAGCGGTAAAGACAAAGACAGCACGGAGAGGAGGGTGTCCTCGAACCGGGACAAGGGCCGCGACGATTCCAAAGGCACCAGCCGGAGGGAGAGCGTCAAGGCTGTCGACGAGAAGAAGAAGAGGCAAGAGGACGAGAAGCGGAAGAAGGAAGATGAGAAACGTAGGAAGAAGGAGGAGGAGAAACTGAAAGCCGAGGAAGAGCAGCGTCAGAAGGAGGAGGAGGAGAAGAAGAAAATCGAAGAGGAAGAACGGCGAAAACAGGAAGAGGAGGAGAAAAGGCAGCGGGAAGAGGAAGCGGCTCTTCAAAGGTAAGATGTGTTGGGAGTGCTGAAGCTCGGTGATTTAATAATAATAATACTTGCATTTGATAGAGCGCTTTTCACATCTTATCAACGTCTCAAAGCGCTTCACAGAATGTACTGTAAAGTGGATTGACTGCATATTTGTGGGCGAATCGTGGCAGCCAATTGCGCACAGCAGCGTCCCCCACAAACAATCGTGGGATGAAATGACCAATTTTATTATTGTGGTTTTTTTTGGCCGGATTATTATTAGGCTTGTGGAGTAAGGAAACTTGCCTAAGGTTTCGCCCTGACCTGCCTGGATTCGAACACAGGTCTCCCCAGCTTGCAAGACAAGTGCTCTAACCACTAAGCCACAGGAGCTCCACTCTTGGGATCGTGGGATCGTCGTGCAAGTGAGGGGAGACCTGGGTTCGATTCCCAGCTGGAGCAAAACAGTAGGCCTAAATTTCCTTCCTCCACTCACCTCTGTTTACCGAGCAGCAAGTCGGAAATGGGTTGTTAAGTCAATTGACGGATCACTTTCGGTAATAATAAGGCAATAATAATAATTTGTTCACTCATCTATAAATGTTTGTGGGACACTGCTGTGTGCAATTAGCTGCCGCTTTTCGCCCATGAAATACTCAGTCAAATTCACTTCATGGTATATTCTGTGAAGCACTTTGAGACGTCTCATTGACGTGATAAGGCGCTATATCAAATGCAAAGATGATTAGATTTGGGGCATCTTCAACCTTTAAGAGCTGTTTTAAGGAAACCTTGAGACACATGGAAGAATGCAAGATCCATTTTTCTTTTGAAATTATTTCCTTTTTGATTTTCTTCCCTACCTAAGTGCAAATGGTTGTGTTTTTACATCATAAACCAGGACACTGCGGTGGGGCGGAAGCCTAGACTTCTATCTATAGCTCTACAGTCAATTCACCTTACAGTACATTCTGTGAAGCGCTTTGAGATGTCGATAAGATGTGAAAAGCGCGATATCAAATGCGAGGATTATTATTATTACAGTGTCTTGGGACGTGAAAGGTGCTCTATAAGTGAAATTTTGTTGTTGGTGTACAAGGCGGCCTCAAAAGAACACTTGTATTTCTTCGAGGGGAAAAAAACATTTTCTTTCAAAGGCGTTTGATATTTTCCGCTTCCACGTGGTGCGTAGTTTTTAGGCTTAAAGCATGTTTACCTCTATGGGAATGTATCTCTTGCATTTATAGTTCCGCAGTTCCCTTACAGCCTCCAGTGCCTCCCCCAGTTGGGCATTGTTCATGTGAGAGACTGTGCCATAAACAGACTATTCCCATGTTCATCAATCATCACATCCATAGAGTCTGCTTAAGCCTCACAAAATGTCGTCAGAAGAGGGTTCACTTGTATTCAAGTGGAATTCACAGAACCTCTGGATTTGGTGCATCAGCATTGTGAACTGTAGTGAAAGGGACAATTGTCAGAGGGCTTCTCTAGCTTAACTGATACTGTGCGAGCCTGTGTACATGCACACACACTTCAGTTCTGCTGACCATGTCATACTGGCTTTACCCAGGATGTATGTATACACGTGCATAAACGTTGGGATGCATTAATCTATAAATTAATCCTTAAAGGTAGGTTAGTTTGGGAAAAAAAAGTATCAAGTATATACAGTATTTAAAAAAATTGGGTCACTCAATCCACTCTGGGACACTGGTGTGCGTAATTGGCTGCTGCGTTTCACAATATATTCTGTGACAACGATTCAGACATCTTGAAGGCATGATAAGGCGCTGTGTCAAATACAAGGATTATTATTATAAAAGTATCAATTACAATTTATAGATTAGGTACAAAGATATAAGTTACCTGTATACTTTTTTTTAACCGATAGGTTAGCAGCACTTTTTCTATGGGCAAGTCTATTGCTACAGGGTTTTATAGTACTGTCAGTGGCTGAGTTAGCAGCATCTAAGGCTTGATGGACTGAATGGCTTCCTCTTGTGCTGTAATTTGTACAACGCTGTGGCTTTCGTTCAGTTTGCGGTTTACAATATGTGGAGTCCTGTGGTATAGTGATTAGCTCGCTCGTCTCGCAAGTGAGAGAACCCGGGTTTGATTCCTAGGTGCAGCAAAACCTGGGACAAATTTCCTTCTCCATACACCTGGATCTGTTTACCTAGCAGTAAATAGGAACCTGATTGCTTTTCGGGAAATAATAATCCCTCAGAAAAACATTCTCTCCATCTACGACTGTTTGTGGGACACTGCTGTGTGCAATTGTCTGCACGTCTAACCCACAAAATACAGTCAATCCACCTTAGAGTCTATTCCGTGTTTTGAGACGTCCCAACAACTTGATAAGGCGCACATCAAATGCAAGGATTATTATTACTATTATTATTATTATTACGTGCGTTTTATGTCTTTAATTTTGCTGCTTTCTCACCCCCCCCTCCCCTCCTCTCCTCCTTCATTTGCTGCAGAGAAATGGAAGAGGCACATCAGCTGCACCAGGAGGCTTGGGAGCGCCATCAGGCCAGGGTGGAACTCCGCAGCAAGAACCAGGCTGCCTACGAAGGGCGCCCGGAGGAGAGTTTCTTCACCCGGCTGGACTCCAGCCTGAAGAAAAACACCGCCTTCGTCAAGAAGCTGCGAACCATAACCGAGCAGCAGAGAGACTCTCTGTCCAGCGACTTTAACAGCCTTAACCTGAGCAAGTACATTGCGGAGGCCGTGGCCTCGATCGTGGAAGCCAAACTGAAATTGTCCGACGTGAACTGCGCCGTCCACCTGTGTTCCCTCTTCCACCTGCGCTATGTGGACTTTGCCCCGCTGCTCCTCCAGGCCTGGAAGAAGCATTTCGAAGCCCGGCGGGAGGAGAAGACTCCCAACATCAGCAAACTGAGAACGGACCTGCGTTTCATCGCCGAACTGACCATCGTGGGAATTTTCACCGACAAGGAGGGGCTGTCCCTCATCTACGAGCAGCTGAAGAACATCATTAACGCGGACCGCGATTCCCACACCCACGTGTCGGTGGTCATCAGTTTCTGCCGTCACTGCGGGGACGATATCACGGGCCTGGTGACCAGGAAGATGAAGCTGGCCTCAGAGAAGTACAGCCTGAGCTTCCCCCCCAGCGAGATCATCACCGCTGAGAAACAGCAGCCTTTCATGAACCTCCTGAGAGAGTACTTCACCTCGCTCACCAAACACCTCAAGAAAGATCACCGCGAGCTGCAGAATTTGGAGAGGCAGAACAGGTTTGTGTATTTTTGAAACTATTATTATCAGGAGTTTACCCGGTTGTTAGTTGATTGGCGGATCGCTTTCCTGGGGTTATAATCAAACCTTCGAAATAAATAAAACTTCAATCCACGATTGTTTTTGTGACACTGCTGCGAGCAATTGGCTGCCGCGTTTCGCCCACAAAATATACAGTCTCCTCATAGTATCTCCTGTGAAAGAAACGCTTTGAGACGTCTGAAACACAAGATAAGGCACTGTATCAAATGCAAGGGTAACTTATTATCACGTATCATTTTTCCGCCAGGCGAATCTTACATTCGAAAGGGGAGCTGAGTGAAGATCGACACAAACAGTACGAAGAGTTTGCCACCTCCTACCAAAAGCTGCTGGCCAACACTCAGAGCCTCACTGACCTGCTGGATGAAAACATGCCAGAACTGCCCCAAGATAAATTGGCACAGGAAGGTACGTCCGTCTGTCCGTCCGTCCGAGGTGATGTGTTTCAATAATTCCTTCATGTCGGCAACAACAACTTGCATTTACTCACGTGAGGAAGCGTGTCGGAGTGCTCTAGAAAAATTAATGGTTGTTCGTGAGACACGGCTGTGTGCAATTGGCTGCTGCGATTCGCTCAAAGTCTACAGTCAATTAACTTTTACAATATTTTCTGTGAAGCTCTCTGAGGCATCTCAACGGTGGGATGAAGCGTCATGGTGAATACAAAGATTATTATGCTGACTTTATTGCTTTCAAAACAGCTTTCAAGCTGAGCAACGCATTCTCACGGGAGGGTATAACATTCATGGTAAACCTTTTATTTGAAACAGTGCCTTATCGGGTTGCTGAGATACCTTAAAGTGCTTCACAGTATTTTACCTAAAGTGGTGTGACTGTGTGTGATTATTAGGATTTAAATGTGATCCGTCCAGCGGCTTAGGACCACCTTCCGACATGAAAGGCACTTTATAAATATGAACCTGATGTCATAGGGTGACAAAGACTTAAGGCATCAGCTTGACACTCTTGGTCGCATTAGAATAACAGCGCTTGATAATGTTGTCGTTTCGGGTGAGTTTAACACCGGTGGCAAATCAATCAATCAAAACTTACATTTATATAGCGCCTTTCACGTTGAGAGGACATCCCGAGGCATTGTACAGTCAGGTAGGGACTAGAGTAGGTGGGGAGGGGTCGGGGCAGGATGAAGGAGAGTAGGAGAATTGACTGTATATTTGTGGGCGAAACGCGGCAGCCAAATTGCACACAGCAGCGTCCACAAACAGCCGTGGAAGTGGGGTCAGGGGAGAAAGGGGGGAAAGATGGCAAGGGGAGGGGTCGGGGTAGGGGGGGAAGGAGAGCAGGAAAACCGACTGTATACTTGTGGGCGAAAATGTCCTTGGCAGTCACTATCGCAGCCTCGAAAGATGGACTGACTTCATTGGAGACTCTCAACCTTCTATTTGGAGCTGGTGTTTTCACTGTTACGACATTCATCACCGATATTATCTGTGTCAGGGTGACCTGGCATGGCTTGCTTGCCTATTTGTTTCTGCACCATTGTATGTATAGACCTGTGTATCAGGAGACAGAGGCAGGACGCTGCTGTGCGCAATTGGCTGCTGCGTTCTGCCCACAAATATGCAGTCACTTCACTTTACAGTATATTCTGTGAAGCGCTTTGAGACATTGATAAGATGTGAAAAAGCACTCTATCAAATGTAAGGATTATATTATAATAATTTTGTGAAAATTGATCTATTTACAAATCTTATTGAGTAAGATTTAATGCCAGCTATGACTCATTGCAACACTGTCTATTTTGGGATGAGTAACAGCTCCAAAGATTTAATTTTCTATATTGTTCGAGCTCGGATCCATTACATTTCCAGCTAGGCAGTAATCAATCCATAACTGTTTGTGTGACGCTGCTGTGCGCAATTGGCTGCCGCAATTCTCCCACAAAATATATAGTCAATTCCCTTTATGGTGTATCCCGTAAAGCGCTCTGACGTCCCAATGATGTGATAAAGCGCTGGATCAAATGCAAGGATATAATTATTATTAGTAGTATAATCACTTCTCTGACGTAAAGAGAATTGGAACAGATGTGAGTCCTTCAAGGCAGTTTAAAAAAAAACTTGTAGAATAACACGAGAAAATTGAATACTTTAACCTGCCCTGTTCGGGGTCAGTGGGCCAGCTGAGTTACTGAAACATAAACCGCTCTCTGAACTTGTTCCATTGATATCAATATCCAGGTAAATCGCGAAAGAAAATCCACGCTAAGCTGGCGTGAACATGCTTCAATCCTACTACAGTACTATACAAATGTGTGTGTGCCTATTTTACATGCATTTGTAGGGTTTAGGCATGGAAAGTTAAACCGAGAGCATCTGTCATCGCCTCTCCTGAAGCTATCTGACTTTTCATTTAGGGTTCTGCAGATAATAATAATCGACCTTGCATGTGATTTACCGCCTCATCACATCATTGTTTCCCCCTCTGACACCTTGCCCAGATATAGCCAATTGGCTGCCGCTTTTTTGCCCACATATATACAGGCAATTCACTTTACAGTATATTCTGTGAAGCGCTTTGAGACGTCTAGAAGACGTGAAAAGCGCTCTATCAAATCCAGGGATTATTATTATAATATTATAGCCATTCTTCATGTGTGTGGCTGAGTCAAAGGCAGGTTGTTTGACGATTGGGATACCACAGCCTAACATAATCCTGAGCAACGTCCCCGGTGCCTGTGATCAGATATATTGTAGAAGGGTATTCTGACTGAATAGGGAGGCTGACTGAAGTCACACTGCAATGCTTTGAGCTCACCATCCAGTCAGACACTGCACTGATGGATGGATGTCCTGCATTGCCAACGGTTGCTTGCTTTGGATGCGACGTTAAACAGGTCCAGTTTAAGTTGCAAATCACAGCGCTATTCGTTTTGTTTTGTTTTTTAAAAAAGTTTTACAAAAATAACCCTCCAGATTAATAGGTCGCTCACAACATTTAAGCAATCTCGTAACAAGTGTAAGTATTATTAATATAAAATGTAAATATCATTTTGATATTCACATCGTATGGTGCAAAGCAGATTGAGCTAAATGGTCACCAGGTGGCAGCATAATGACATCTTGGCTACAATTCAACTGTTGGTTGGCAGATTGGCTCCCAATTCTAACGTTGGTTTGCATGTTGTTTCACAGAGCATGGCACTGGCATTGACATCTTTACGCCTGGGAAACCTGGAGAATATGACCTTGATGGTGGAATCTGGGAGGATGAGGATGCCCGGAATTTCTATGAGAACCTCATCGACCTGAAGGTCTTTGTGCCTGCCATATTGTTCAAAGACAATGAAAAGAACAAAGACGCCAGCAAAGAAGATCCGAAAGGTAACAGTCCCCGTTGTCTTTTTAATCACATTACAGCTTTAAAGTTTAATCAAATCGGAAAGCACCAAGCATGTGATATAGCACAGCGCCTTATTACACCTGTGAAGTGTCCTTTAAGACGTCTCAAAAGACGCTTCACGGGACTCGCTGTTTAGGATAATAATCTCTTCAAAAACAATTGGGGTCACTCAATCCATGACTGTCTACCCAATTAGCTGCTGCGTTTTGCCCACAGAATATATTAGTCAGTTTGCTTTACAGTATATTCTGTGATGCGATACGAGACGCCTCGAAGACATGATAACAATAAAATTACATTTTCACGTCGGGAGGATGTCCCAAGACGCCGTATCAAATACAAGGAATGTTATGATTGATTGTACATGTGGGCAAAACATGGCAGCCAATTGCGCACCGTGGCGTCCCACAAACAGTCGTTTCTATCACTATTAGGTACAGCAGTTTCCTGTATGAACACAGTATGAGTGATGCAGAACAATGTCCTGGGCGCTTTCCAGGGAACATGATTAGCACTATTATGTACAGTAATTTGCTGGATCAGGTCTCCCTAACTCAAGTCGCTGGTTCACACTGGTTCTCTGAGTTTAATCGTACGCTTGGCAGTTGTGTGCACAAGTGAGCACAATTGTTGTTATGCCAACTGCCAGTCTACTTTACATGTGTGTTGGAGCTCAGATAAGATGTGGATAAGATAAGGACAGGTGGACTACTGGAATGCAGTTATGTGGCATTGTATTGTAGCCTGAAGGATTTAAATGGGTGGAAATATCTACTTGGGCTGAGTCAGGAGCAGGAATGGAGTCAAATTTCATTTGCAGAGTGTATGGTTTCAGTGTTTTCTGTGCCCTGATTTTTCTTTTAAGTACAGCTATAGAACATCTGGCTGCACTTTGTGTAAAGAAAGCAACACAGACTTTTTTTTTAAGTGCTTGTAGACTGTAAACATGCTCATTGCTGGCACATTTTTTTGTTGGTGTGAATCTGAACTAATCTTTGCTGAGAGTGAAATGGAACAATGTACTGGATACTTTCCAGGGAGTATGGGTCTAACCCCCGGGTGTTAAAACAACAACGTCAACAGTAAAATTATACTTGTACAGCGCTTTTCATGTCAGGAAGACGTCCCAAGGCGCTGCACAGTCAGTGTTTTGGACCCGAGCTGGGGTCGGGATCGGGGAGGATGGAGGGGACCGATGGCATGATCAAAGAGGAGGGTCTTGAGGTGGGACTTGAAGAAGGCCAGGGAGGGGGCCAGGCGGAGGGAGGCAATGTGGAGGCTGGAAGAGAAGCCGTTGGTGGCAACAAAGTGGAGATGGTGGGAGAGGTAAAGAGTCGAGCCAGGCAAGGGCAGGTTCACAAAGATTGAGCTGAGAGGAGAGGCGGCGCAGGAGGATGGAGTAGCCAACAGTGTTGAAGGTAGCAGAGAGGTCGAGGAGGACAAGGGGGCAGAGAGAGCCCTGGTCGCAGATGTTTAGAATGTCATCAGAGACTTTAAGGTGTTTCCATGCTGTGGGCAGGGTAATTTTGCCAAGTCTTTCGTGTCGCACATTATTGCCTTATACCTTGATAACCCCTTCAGTGTAGGAGGAATTTATTTATACTTTGATCCACTTTTACTGACCTACTTTATCCAAGAATGAATGAGGATGCCTTTGTTAGGGGGTTTACATTTGTGGAGTCCTGAAGCTCAGTGGCTGGAGCACTCGTCTCACATACGAAAGGACCTAGCTTCGATTCCTAGGCGGTGCAAAGCCTTAGGCAAGTTTCCTTATTCCATACACACGCTACGACTCTGTTTACCTTGCAGTAAGTAGGAACCTGGCAGTTAGTCGCCAAATATACAGTCGGTTTTCCTGCTCTCCTTCCCCCTACCCTGACCCTTCCCCTTACCCTCTTTCCCCCCTTTCTTCCCTAACCCCACTTCCACGGCAGTTTGTGGGACGCTGCTGGTGCACAATTTGGCTGCCGTGTTTCGCCAACAAATATACAGTCAATTTTTCTACTCCTACATGCTGCCCCAACCCCTCCCCCCCCTGCTCTTGTCCCTGCCTGACTGTACAGCGCCTTGGGACGTCCTCGACATGAAAGGCGCTATATAAATGTAACTTTTGATTGATTGATTGGCTTTACAATATATTCTGTGAAGCATCTCGACGACGTTATAAGGCATTCTATCAAATGCAAGGATTATGATTATCAGTACTTTTTTTTTAAATCTCCTCACCCCCTCTAGAATTTTGGGACATCATTTTTTGTAAAATCTTTCAAACCAAGGGAGCCTGATTCTTAGTAGGTGCCCGCTGTTAATGCACCTGACTGCCATCACTTTAGAAATGTTATTGTATGCTCTCTGTTTCGGGTTAAGACCTGAGATGTCCTCAGTGATGTGGACATAATTTCCATCCAGCTTCTTTACTCTTCTGTTTTAGCAGACAAACACATACACAAATAGAATGTGACTGCATAATCCTCCCTTTCTCTTGTTTCTTTTCCCTCTCCAAATCCTCTATACAACACAACCTGCTCGGGTCCAAAACCTTGACTGTCCAGCACCTTGGGATGTCCTTGCGACGTGAAAGACGCTACACAAAGCGTAATTTTGTATTCTATTGTATTTTTTAACATGTTAATTCACTTCTCACTCAGATCCCAAGGATGCAAAAGATTCCAAAGAGGTGGCTCCGACAGAGGAGCTGGACTTGGAACTGGAGAATCTGGATCTTAATGATGAAATTATGGAAGATGAAGGAGCAGATGAGCCCGAGGACCTTACTCAGAAGATTTTGGAAGAACATGGTAAGAGTTACTTAAGACTTTATCTAGTACTACTGTTATAACCTTTGTAATAATGCACGTATTTTTCAGATGAGACTTCTAAGCCGAGGTCCCGTTTGCCTGTTCAGGTGGATGTCAAAGATCCCACAACACTGTTCAAAAAAAAAAAAACGATGTTTCTCTCTCCCAATGTCTTGGCCGACAGTCCGAACAAAAAAAAATTAGTCACTCATTTTCTACCTGTTTGTGTGACTTTGCAGTGCACATTGTGGTTGGTGTGTACGTGTACAATAACCCAGTCAAACCAATTTACAAAAAATCTGAGACTTGTTGAGATCTTTCAAAGGGGGCCTCGTGGCTTGGTTACAAATAGTGATGTGGAGGAATTGAGGCTTGGAGTTGTGCGTGGCTTAGTGGGGGGACGATGGAGGAATGTGTACTTTGTTGGTTGAGTGGGGGTGGTGGGTGGGGATTACAGCACTGGAAGAAAAAAAATGAATACTTTTATTGTAGAGTTTAAGGAACATGATGCTGGCAATTGTAAAACAACCATTTTTCTGTTTCTAACCCATGGCTACTTGGGGACACTGCTGTGCGCAATTGTCTGCAGCGTTTAGCCCACAAAATACATGGTCAATCCACCTGACAGTATGTTCTGGGAAGCGCTTTTAGACGTCTCAATGACGTGATTAAGGTGCAATATCAAATGCAAGGATTATTATGATTATTTTTTCTCCCCTGACCCGCCGTGGTAACTTGCAGAGCAAGAGGATGAAGAAGCCAGCACTGGTTCACACCTGAAACTGATAGTGGACGCTTTCCTCCAGCAGTTACCCAACTGTGTCAACCGTGACCTGATAGACAAGGTATTCACACACGCCCAGCTTCATGCCAATCGCACGTCCACATTTCTTGTTCAGTTTTCTTTCCTCCCAAAGGAGTGAGTGATGCGTTTATTTTTGTTACTACTGTATTTCTGCGGGTGCCAGTCAGCTACATGAGTGGGCGTTTGCGTGTGACTTTTATCTGTGCACTTCCAGGGGAATTCACAGGACTGGCAGAAAGCAATACCTTCCCGGTAGGTGAAGGAGTGTGAGAAGTCAATCAGAATAATAGACATTTATAACACAGAAGAAGGCCGTGCGACTTATTTGAATGTGGCTGGCTTCTTTAAGAGCATTTATTTCAATCCCGTTTATCTGACATTTCCACCCCATACACCTATAGCTGACTAATTTTTAGGTGAAGTCCTGCAGTGTATTGGTTAGAGCGCTCACCTCTCAAGTGGGTGGACCAATGCAGGAGCAGCGTTAAACCTAAGGCAAGTTTCCTTACTTCACACACCTCTGTTTGCTGAGCAGTAAGTCGGAACCGGAGGTCAAGTCGATTGGCGGATCGCTTTCTGACTGTAATAATCCTTTCAAATAAATCATAGTAATTTGGTCACTCAATGCAATACTGTTTGTGGACACTGTTGTACTCAGTTGGAGCTCCTGTGGCTCAGTGGTTAGAGCACTTGTCTTACAAGCTGGGAGACCAAGCTGGGGAGACCTGTGTTCGAATCCAGGCAGGTCAGGGCGAAACCTTGGGCAAGTTTCCTTACTCCACACGCCTAATAATAATCTCTCCCCAAAAAAAACACAACAATAAAATTGGTCATTTCAATCCACGACTGTTTGTGGGACACTGATGTGTGCAATTGACTGCCGAATTTCACCCACAAATATATACAGTCAATTCACTTTACAGTGTATTCTGTGAAGCGCTTTGGGACGTCGATAAGATGTGAAAAGCGCTATATCAAATGCAAGGATTATTATACATTATTATAATTGCCTGCAGCATTTCACATTGTGGGAACTATTATAATACAGTAAAAGCCCGTTTATCTGGCACCCTCGGGATCTGGCCAATGCCGGTTAAAGTGCCTGCTGGATATTCGTCCGAAAAAGCCCCCTAAAACGCCCCCCCAAAAAATTTCAATGCATTTTTCCGGATAAATTCCGGTTATTCGAATGCTGACCTTTTTGTTGCGATCCCGTTATACGGAAGTTACGGTTGATCGGGTGCCGGATAAACAGGATTTTACTGTACTTGGGGGATGGGATATTAACTGACTGCAGTAACTAAATAATCTTGCGCTACCCAAGAGCTTTTTAAATTTAATTTTTCTTCAAGATTAAAGTGTAGCCAGAGAGACACCGTAAATAATCACATTAGTTTCAATTCCTTATCCCATTTCCTGAGGCTGTATTATTAATAATAATTATAATATGAAAATCATCTCTGCATTTGATACAGCAATTTATCATGTCGTTCTATCAAATGTAAGGATTATTATTATTGCAAAACCCCTCAAATCAAATCTTTTTACTTAAATAATCTGAAAATGTTTTAAATTTTCATTGAAATGGATGCATACCAGACTAAACATTTGTACAGAAAAGATTAAACGTCTGACCGTCTGAATCAATGGGATTATTTATATATTATTTATTATTATTGTTGGGCAGAGTGGAGCTAGGAATTGAAATTGATACCCTTAAAACTGTATTTATACAGCACGCTAAACGATGATTAACTATGAAGTGTGTTGTGGGATCAATGAAAAAGTTGCTTTAAACAGGGCATAAATTACTCCGTTGCCTTCAGACAGTGGTTCAGTCTTTCCTGTCTAAATGTTTAGTTTGGTTTGCATCCATTTGAATGAGTAAAGCGTTTTGAAATTGTTCAAAGCAAAATCATTTTAATCTTCGGGTTGATTTTTTCCAACACTGCGGTGACTGAGTTACTTGGCCAGTTTTGTACTTAAAATAATCTTGACAAAACCCCTGGATTGGTCGGGATGATGACGGTCCTTCAGGCCATCTGATCTCATCTCCGCAGAATATCCTTCTTACCTACCGACTCCCACCACTGAAACAAGCTGCTTTTTGAATGAGTCCCAGTATCCTGGCTTCAACCACCTTTCCTGGCGACGCAGTTCCAGCCATTGGTTATCCTTTGCCTAAAGAAAAATATTTCTGGTGTTTGTCCTGAAATTGCCCTTTACAACTCTTAAACCCATAGCCTCCTGTTCCACGCTATGTCCCCTTGTTTAAGCACTCCGAAACGCCATCCCACATTGAAAGGCACTATATAAACACAAGTTATTGTTCTGCTGATTAACCCATAAAAAGAATAGCATCGTTAGCTCAGTTGTAATACCCACAAATAGTTGCTCACTCACTTCACAGCAATTACCTGTTAAGTAAGTTTCTTTGAGACACTTTGCCGTGATAGGGGCCATAACAAATGAGAGGATTGTTAGCCGCGCTCTGGGATGCTGCCGTGCGTGACGGGTGCTGCATAAATAAATGCGAGTTTGTAGTTGTTGTTGTTGTTATCCAACATGTTAACAAAAACATTTAGTAAAACCTTTTCAAGATCAACCATGTATTCTGTGTCTCTCGCGCAGGCTGCCATGGATTTCTGTATGAACATGAACACAAAGGCTAACAGGAGGAAGCTGGTGCGAGCTCTCTTCACCGTACCCAGGCAGAGGTGGGCGCATTCCCTTCGTTACTGCCGATGGCTCTTCAGGTTGACGGAGGCTGGTTGTGTCAGCCTTCAGAGCAATGTGACTCTGCGGCTCTGAAGTGCTGTCTTGCGTCGACAGATAACACTGCCATTTCACAGAGGCTTCCATAACAATATAGAGCCAGTGTGTGCACATCTTTCACTGTTAGAAGATGTACTTCATGCCCTGGCACCTACAGTAACTCTCCGACTCGCTTACTCCCCAAACCACTACCTGTTACCCTCTGCTCGACTGACTCCGGTGTCCTGTTTGTGCCTTGTGCGGACCTCCATTCCACCGTTGGTGGCTAGCTTTTCAGCACTGCGCCCCGAATCTCTGGAACACTCTTCCTCAATCACTCTCCCACCTAACCCCTCTCCTTCCCCATCTTCAGGTCGTACCTGAAGACATTTCTCTTCAGTCACCTTCCCCTTCGCCCAGCTCAGCTCCGCCACTGTCAAGTGATCTGGGACACTACCCAGAATGAAGAGCGCTGTGTACATGCAAGTGGTTATTGTTGTGTAGCTGATGTCTGTTTAAGAGCCACCAGCTACACTACGAGCGTAATAGACTACACGGGATGGCAGTGGAGGCAGATTGCCGAAAGTTCAAGAGGGAATTAGGTAGCGATTTCAAAAGCGAATTCGATGAGTGAGAAAGAGATGAAGATTGTTCTCCTACATATCAGTATAATACGGCATCAACTGTTGTGAAGAGAGACTTGTGAAGAGCTTCATGTGGGGGACTCACTTATCATGCTTTTCTATCTCTTTTCTCTCCCCGTCCCCACCCCCCAAACAGGTTGGACTTGCTTCCGTTTTACGCCCGTCTGGTCGCCACCTTACACCCGTGTATGTCGGATTTGGCTGAGGATCTGTGTGCCATGTTGAAGGGAGACTTTAGATTTCATGTAAGTCTTATCGATTTCAGTTTACCCAGAGTTCTGCTCCATTCCCGATCCCACTTCCTGAAGTTTTATTTAATAATATGTAACAATAGTCCTTACATTTGATGTAGACCCTTATCGGATCATGGTACCACATATAATAAGAATTTTGATTGGCATAAATAAATAAATCAATAAATAAAGCAATAATTTTAGTCAGTAAAATCCACTACTGTTGACACTGCTGTGTGTAATTGGCTGCTGTTTCGCCCACAAAATATACTCAATTCACTTTACAGTATATTCTATAAAAACACACAGTCACTCTATTTTACAGTATAACGTGTGAAGCGCTTTGGGATGTTCACCTGACATGAAACATGGTGTACTAAATTCAAAGATTATTACTATATTCTACAAGCAAATAAATGTTGATATAAATGTTCAAGTTGTTCGTTGTATGGACTCCAGTAATATCCATTGTGATGGTTCAATTAATTGAAAATAGAAATAAATGTTGATGCAGTGAATTAATCCATGCAGAAGTAATTGTATGGATTAATTCATTGCTATCAACATCTCCAGTATTGGAGCAAGCGATTCCCAGGATGGTAGAAGGTGACTTAGGTAGACCTTGTTCTTTTTTTCGTCAAGCAATTCCCATATTCCTATGATAAAGGCGATCGGTTATTGTATGCTGGCGAAAATGGTTTGCGCTTACACCTTTTGTTCTTCTGTTTCAGGTCAGGAAGAAAGATCAGATCAATATCGAAACGAAGAATAAAACTGTGCGCTTCATTGGGGAACTTACAAAGTTTAAAATGTTCCTCAAGAGCGATTGTCTGCATTGCCTGAAGGTTCGTATCCAGTCTTGACACCTATAAGAATATCGATAAATGTGACAGCATTTTATTTGGGGAATCAGTTGAGACCTGCGCGCACAATGTTAGTGATAGTGCACTCGTGGAAATGTAATTTGATTCATGTGTGAATGTCTTTCAATTTCACCTTGGAGTACTGCTTGAGTTTTTTGTATTTGAGCGGGTGAAGGCGAAGGGAATGATTAATCCATTTATTTTTCATTGGAATTAAATTTTCTGTTTTTTTTTTAAAAAGTGATTTTTTTGTGACTAATTTTTACATGTGTTTTTGAACCTCTCTCTGAGCAGATGCTTTTGTCTGACTTTTCGCACCACCACATCGAGATGGCTTGCACACTTCTGGAGACGACTGGCCGCTTTCTCTTCCGGTCTCCGGAATCCCATTTGAGGACCAGCGTTCTCCTGGTAAGATAATGAACACGCTGTCGGAACAACATTTCGTCAGTCAGTAGTGCGAAACTAAACTGTCTCACAATGGTCTGAAAAAATGAACTCTATAAAGATTTGATATTGTTTTATATTGTTTCCTTTCTCCCATTCCTTGCACTTGATATAGTGCTTTTCACGTCTTCTCGAGGTCTCAAAGCGATTCACAGAATATACTGTGAAATGAATTGACTGTATATATGTGGGCAAAACGCAGCAGCCAATTACACACAGCAGTATCCCCACAAACAGTCGTGGATTGAATTGTTTTGGAGGGATTATTATCAGGCGTGTGGAGTAAGGAAACTTGCCCAGGGTTTCGCCCTGGCCTGCTGGATCTGTAGGCATCTGTGCCAAACACATGTACCAAGAAAAACAGACCCTTAGGAAGCAATTATAGGATTTTCTGTATGACAAAAGCTTTTTCTATCCTCAAGCGATGTGCACACAAATGTTTTAGCAACAGTTTCTGGATTATGATCAAGAACACTGGCCAATCTTCCTCCCTTTCGCTCCGCCCGAGTCTGAGAGGCTCTGGGACAAGAATGCAGAAGTTAATTACAGCACAACTACGCCAACTGAGATTAATTGACTAGGGATTAAACTGAGAATCTCTGTGGATTCCTGTAGTGTACCTCAACCTTCAAGGCACAGTCCTTGACTGGTTCCATTCCTACTTGACCCACCGTTTACACTTTGTATCTTCCAATGGTTTTTCCTCAAACCCCCGCACAGTTTCTCACGGCGTCCCTCAGGGCTCTGTCCTCGGCCCACTCCTTTTCACCATTTACACGCTCCCTCTGGGCGATGTCATCCGCAAACATTGGGTAAATTTCCACATGTATGCGGATGACACCCAGCTGTACCCCTCTGCCTCATCCCTCAACCCCCAGACCATCGATGTTCTGACAGCATGTCTGTCCGACATTGAGTCCTGGACGAGGGACAACTTCCTCCAATTGAACGTGAGTAAGACCGAGGCCCTCCTGATCGGCTCAAGCCAGCGCCATGGCACATCGGGCGCTGCCAGCCTCAACATCCAAGGCTGTACTCTCCACCTCACAAAGCCAGTCAGGAACCTCGGCATCACGTTCGACCATAAACTCTCCTTCCTCCCCCACATCCGTGCCTTGACCGGCACCGCTTACTTCCACCTACGCAACATTACCAGGCTCCGCAATTATCTTACCCCCCATGCTGCTGAAACACTCGTGCACGCATACATCACCTCAAGGCTGGACTACGGTAACTCTCTCCTCGTCGGCCTCCCCAGTTCCTCCATTCACAGGCTGCAGGTCATCCAAAACTCTGCAGCCCGTGTACTATCCCGCACCCGCCTCCGCGACCATTTAACCCCCACCCTCGCCCGTCTCCACTGACTCCCCATCCTCCAGAGGATCGAGTTCAAGATCCTCGTCCTCACCTTCAAGGCCTTACATGGCCTTGCCCCGCCCTACCTAACCAATTTACTCTCCCACTACAAGCCCACCCGGACCCTCCGTTCAGCAGGACTTAGCCTGCTCCAAGCCCCCCGCCCGAACCACCCCATCATCGGAGGCCAGGCCTTCAGTTTTTCTGCTCCGACCTTATGAAATTCCAGCCCCCAATCCCTCCGTCTCGTTTCTTCCCTTTCCTCTTTCAAGGCCGGTTTGAAGACTTTCCTCTTCGACCGTGCCTTTTGTTCCACCCCGAATTCTTCGACCTCCCCTATTTGTTTCACCCTTCCCCGTAAACTCCCCTCCCAGCTCGGGTCACACGCCTCCTGTGCAGCGCCTTGGGACGTCCTCCCGACGTGAAAGGCGCTTTATAAGTGTAATTTGTTGTTGTTGTTGTGTAATGGTTAGAATGCTTGTCTCACATGCGAGACAACCTGGATTTGATTCCCAGATGGGGCTAAACTTTAGGGAAGTTTCCTTACTCCATATGCCTCTGTTTATTTAGCAGGATGTAGAAACCTGGTTGTTAGTCGATTGTTGTAGATCACTTTACAGTGTTAATAACTCCTTCAAAAATAAATAGATTAATAATTAGGTCTCTCAATCCACGGTTGCTACGTGCAATTAATTGGCAGCTGCGTTTTGCCCACAAAATATACAGTCAATTCACTTCACAGTATATTCTATGAAACGATTTGAGGTGTCTCAACAATGTGTTAAGGCTAACTATATCAAATGCAAGGATTATTATTATTAATATACTAGATGGTGAGGGGGTGGGGAGGGTTTCATTTTAAACTGACAAGTTTTCCAGTTAAATGACATTGTACATTTAAATGATCTAATGCAAATTAGCATTATATTGTGATTGGAGTATGCAAAGAGGCAAACAATTTTTTGCTGAATACATCCTTGATTTGACTAATCTAAAGAGCTTCTGTGTGAATGAAAAGTAATGTGCCTCAGATGTCTGACTTCACATCTTTCTAGAAGGTTTGTGGACGCACAAATGTATTTTTGGTGGTGAGGGAATTTTCAGATGGGTTTCATTAGGAGTCCTGCACTAGACATAAATAGGCAATTGTTTTATTACGTTAAGGAGTGGTGGGGGTAGGGGGGAAGACAATGAGGTGATTGAAAAGTTTCCAGCGGAAGGACTTGAGATCTTTAAAAGCAAATCATACCATACGTTGTTCTTTGGTAGGTGTGAGTATTGTGACTCACAAACAATGAGATATTGTTTATATACCAAATATAAAAAAAGATATAGTCCTGTGGCTTAATGGCTTAAGAGCACATGCCTTGCAAGCGAGACACCTGGGTTTGATTCCCGGGCAGGGTGAAATGTTAGGTCGATAATAATCCTTGCATTTGATATAGCGCCTTATCACGTGTTCGAGACACCTTTGTTTACCTAGCAGTAAGTAGGAACCTGTTTGTTAGTCAATTGGTGGATTGCTTTCGGGGGTAATAATCCCTTAAAAAAAATAATAATCGTTTGATCACCCAATCCATGACTGGATTTGTGCGACACTGCTGTGTGCAATTGGCTGCTGTGTTTTGCCCATACAATATACAGTCAATGCACTTTCAGTATATCCTTGAAGCACTTTGAGACATCTCGAAGATATGGTCAAATGCAAGGATTATTATTCATGATTTTCTGGTTCACCGAATCTCTGACTTCCAGGCTTAGAATGGAACTATTCCCATTGTGCTTTGATTAACCGTAGATGACATGTGCAGATAACTGCGCATAATGCTTGCTGTTTTGCATCAATTATTAATGTCGGGACAAGAAAACACTGCAGTACGTTACAGTGCTGTAATACGTCAAAGAGTTAAAAGGACACTTTGACCCAACTGGCTTCTCAATGTTATCTCAACCGTGGTGCTTTACATCTTTTAATTGCATGTGGTTTCAGATATTTTTTTTTCAAATTGTTACTCTATACTGTACCGTGATTCGCACATCTATCATGCGACTTTGAATAGACTAAATAACGGGTACATGTAGGACAGTGAGCGTGAAAATGTTTAATTTATTAAGACCAGCAGCAACCCAAGGGGATCACAGAGTGATAGGTCTATGGAAAAAAGTGAGTAACATACTAAGCTCCGCAAAATGTTTTAGTCGTTGAATGTGATTGACCACCAAGAGAATCTAACCCATTACCATATTGCTGTGAAGTCCTATAGTATATTGGTTAGTACGCTCGCCTCGCAAGCGAGAGGACCCAGGTTCGGTAAGTTTCTGTACTCCACATGCCTCTGCTTCAGTAGGAACCCGCTTGTTAGTCAATTTCAGGGGTAATAAACCCTCCAAAACATTGGGTCACTCAGTCTGTGGCTGTTTGTGGGACACTGGTGTACGCAAACTGGTGGACTTGTTTTGCCCACAAATAATAATAATAATCTTTGCTTTTGATATGGCGCTTTTCACGTCTTCTAGACGTCTCAAAGCGCCCCACAGAATATATCGCAAAGTGAATCAACTGTACATTCGTGGGCGAAACACGGCAGCCAATTCCGCACAGCAGTGTCCCACAAACAGTTGTTTTTTTGCGGGGGAGGGTTTATTGTTAGGCGTGTGTGTGGAGTAAGAAAACTTGCCCAAGGTTTTGTCCTGCCTGGAATCGAATCCAAGTCTCTTGCTTGCAAGGCGAGTGAGTGCTCTAACCACTGAGCTACAGGGCTCCACAAAATACAGTCAATTAACTTTACAGTATTTTCTGTGAAGTATCTCAATGAGGTGGTAAGGCACTATAATAATAATAATCATCATCATCACTCTTATATTTGATATAGCGCATGATTATTATTATGATTAGTAACATACCACTTCCAAAGTTGAAAAGATTAGCAGAGGACTGAGTTGATTTGAGGCAAAGTGGCTCTATTATGTGAAGACAAGGGGGAGGAAGGAACAAAGTTAGATTAGTAGAAAAGCTAGTTTTTAAGTATGATTCACCCCCCCCCCCCTCCCCCCCCAAATCGTAGTAAAAAGAAAAGGACAAAATTTAAAACATTTAAACAAAAAATAAACCCTGACATGTTTGCACTGTTCTTTGCTAGATAAAGAATAATTCAGATTCAGTGCTAGTAATTATTGTTTTGCTAACTTGCCAAAGGGTTTTTGCTCCTTGGTTTAACTTGGGTTCATAGTCAGGCTTTCGTCAGAACAGTCTTAGGAGTTTTTGTTCTGAATTCTCTTGGTTTGCCTTCTCCACGGTTGTGAGCAATCCAAAGATTTGATTTTGTGTGTTGTCATTGTTGAAATGCAGCTTGTTGGAAGCCTGGAGTAAGTGAAGTCAAGGAAAGCCATACCACAGTTCAGCAGTACAGGTTTTGACTAATTACAGCCCATAAGAGTGTTCAAAATTGAGGGGTTTTGCTCGAGTAATAAGGAGAAATTGTGTCCACTGGTAACTCGGATTTAAGATAATTGGCAAAAAAAAACAGGAGATGAGGAGACTTTTTTTTTTATCCAGAGAGCTGTCACGATCTGGAATGCGCTGCCTGAAAGAGAGGTGGAAGCAGATTCAATAATAACTTCCAAAAGGCAATTGGAACTTAAAAAGGAAAAATAAATTGCAAGGCTGTGGGAAAGGCAGCGTTTAATTTGGTTTGATTTTTGAGTTGTGCACAGTTCGTAGTGTCTGTAACACGAACGTGTCTCAATGTCATCTCTCCAGGAACAAATGATGCGCAAGAAACAGGCCATGCACTTAGACGCCCGCTATGTTACCATGGTGGAGAATGCTTATTACTACTGCAATCCCCCGCCTGTGGAGAAAACGGTGAGGAAGAAACGGCCTCCCCTTCAGGAATACATCCGCAAGCTGCTGTACAAGGACTTATCCAAAGTCACCACAGAAAAGGTAACTTCATATATCGGACAAAGTACTTACTCCCATTTAACCCTCCCCGAGGAAATATTAGTGCCTTCCGTTAGTCAACTTGATTTAACTTCCAGGTTAAAGCATCGTCCTCACTTTCAAGGCCACTCACGGCCTTGCTCCCTGCCTATCTTTCCAACCTGCTATCTCCCTACCAGCCTGTGTCCATCCCCTCCGTTCGGCGGCTCTGGCCTGCCCCACATCCCCCGCCCTACCATCGGTGGCCGGGCTTTCAGTCTCTCTGCCCCCCCCATGCTCTGAAACTCCATCCCGCAGTCCCTTTGCCTCGCTCCCTCCCTCCTCCTTCAAGGCCCGGTCATCCCTGATGTCTTTTCCTGTACGAGGCGAGCCATGTGCTGTGAAGGAAGTGATGTCAGCAGCAGCACTTTCTTTGATATGGTGAAGGAAGTCACATCAGCCGTGGCCATTCGTCCGGAAGGTTTTTTTTTGAAGCCATTCCTGTATGGTGCGACATTGGACCCAGCCAACCTATTGGGTCTACATTGAGCTTCCTGTCTATACAGTTTCCGCCTCACTCAATATCAGTGAATTTACTTCAACTCTCCTTCTTGATGCAGGTGTTGAGACAGATGAGGAAGTTGGCCTGGCAGGACCCAGAAGTCAAGGAATACGTTATTAACTGTATGATCAACATCTGGAATGTGAAATACAACAGCATTCACTGCGTGGCTAACCTGCTGGCAGGACTGGTGCCCTATCAGGAAGACGTAGGAATTCACGTGGTGGACGGAGTGCTGGAGGACATCCGACTGGGCATGGAGGTGATGTAATCAATTACAACTTAGCAGTGCTGGGAGGGATTTGGGGGAGAGAGTTCCAAAGGTTTGGAGTGTAGTGGCTTAAGGTACGGATGGTGGAGCGGAGGGACCAAGGAACAAGCAGGAGACAGCCCAGTGCCTTATTTACTCACTGTGTCCAGAGTAGTGTGAGGCAGCAATAAACAAGCAAACACATTGGCAAATAAATCAGTTGTGCTCAGATCCCCAAAAGTCATTCTCAAAGTTTAGGATGTAGTTGGAGTACCGTGTTCAGGTTTGCAGAACAGATTATAGATTTGTATAAAATGCTTAAGTGAATGGCAACTCCAAACCTGTAATTAATTACTTGATAGATAGGTAGATAGATGGGTAGGACAGACAAACGTGTATATTAAAAAAAAGAAAATACTCAGGTTTGCCAAGGATTATTATTGAATTCCGAGGTGGGGCTTGAACCCACAACCTTCTAGCCTTGGGGGCAGAGTGCAACCAGACTGCGCCAGAGTGACCTCCCACATCAACCACTCTATCTCTCCGACCAAGATTGTTCATTTAGTGCAAAATTGAAGTATGGGATTTTCTATACTGTTGCAACGAAAACTGGGTTAGATTACTCCAACCTCACCTCACACCGAGTATCTCACAGCCAATGGCAAAGTTTGTCCTTGACTTTCGATTTCCAGTTCATTGGGAACGCAAGATGCGGCGACGTTTTTAATGAGCTCTCCCATTTACCTTTTCAGGTCAACCAGCCCAAATTTAACCAGCGGCGTATAAGCAGTGTGAAGTTCCTGGGAGAGCTGTACAATTATAGAATGGTGGAGTCTGCGGTCATCTTCCGAATTCTTTATTCCTTCATCACGTTTGGCGTGAGCACGGACGGCAGTGCAACACCTCTGGATCCCCCGGAGCACTTATTCCGAATCCGTCTAGTCTGCACTTTGCTGGACACTTGCGGACAGTATTTTGACCGAGGATCCAGCAAACGCAAGCTGGACTGTTTCCTTGTGTATTTTCAGGTTGGCTCATTATTATTATTATTTAACAAGTACACGTGCATTTAGAACTTTTACTTAAAGATGACATGGAGCTCCTGTAGCTCAGTGGTTAGAGCACCCGCCTCACAAGCGTGAGACCTGTGTTCGAATCCAGGCAGGTCAGGGCAAAACCTTGACAAGTTTCCTTACTCCACACACACACACACACACACACACACACGCGCGCCTAATAATAATCCCTCTGAAAAAAACCACAATAATAAAATAGGTCATTTCAATCCACGACTGTTTGTGGGGGACACTGCTGTGCGCAATTGTCTGCCGCGTTTCACCCACAAATATACAGTCAATTCACTTTACAGTATGTTTTGTGAAGCGCTTTGAGACGTCGATAAGATGTGAAGAGCGCTATATCAAATGCAAGGATTATTATTATTGTGTTATTTTATTTTGTAACCTTTTCCAACAACACCTTGCATTGATCTAGCGCCCCTTACGCAAGAAAGCGTTCCAGAGAGCTTGACAGTGGATGAGCATGTACAAAATGTACAGTCAATGATTTTACAGTATATTCTGTGAGGCGCTTTGAGTCGTCTTGAAGAAATCATCAATCACTATTATCAAATGCAAGGGTTATTGCTGTTATTAAAAAAAAAGTTTACTTCCTGTGCCAAATCACATCAGTGAGCCAGTCCTTTTTTAAAGGGAAAGATGACTGAAAGTAGTCATAGAGATCTGAGCGCTAGCTCCCTCTTCAGCTGCTCAATGGAGGAGAGCTGTTGGTTTAAATCCTTCGATGCCGTTTGGCTTTTACTTCTTCGATTTCAAGATCCTCTCACTCGTCTTCAAATCCCTCCATGCCCTGCCTGGTGCTTCCCTACCACTCCAACCAGCCTACTCCCTGACCCACTAGCTATTGCATTGACCGGCTCTGGCCTTCTGCTCTTCCCTCATGTCCTCTGTTACACTATCAGTGGCTTCACTTTCAGCCATTGAGGGCCATAACTCAAACTCTCTCCTTTCAGTCCCTCCTCCTTGCCCCCTCCTTCCCCATCTTTGGGTTGTTCGGAGACCTTCCTCTTCGACCATGCTTTGCCACCCACCGTCCACTTCCCCCCGCTTGGCGTCTTTCCCTGCCACTGTCAAACACTCTGGGACGCTGCCCTGCATAAGAGGCGTGATGTAAATGCAAGTTGTTTGGTCCAAGGTTTAGTTAACGTTTAGTGAATAATTTTTTTTAAAAAAAATTAAAAATCAGAATGGTTACTAAAAACCTCAAATGTTTCTTGCACTTGAAGCGTTATATCTGGTGGAAAAAGACTTTAGAGGTGTGGACGAAGGACCATCCCTTCCCTATCGATGTTGACTACATGATCAGCGACATCCTCGAGCTCCTCCGACCGAAGATGAAGTTCTGCAGCTCCACCGAGGATGCCCTCAAACAGGTTCAAGAGCTCGAGCGGGAATTCCTGATCAAACTGGGTAAGTAAGGGCCAGACAGACAGTCTGTTTCATTGTTTTTCTCAGGCCACAGCCGATCAATTCAATGTGGTGTGCTGTAGCTTATGGGTTAATGCACTCACCTCACAAGCGAGAGGACCTCCTGGGCAGGAGAAACATGCTTGGAGAGTTTCCTCACTCCACATGCCTCTGTTTATCAAGCAGTTAATAGGAACCTGGTTGATAGTCGATTGACGGATAATTTATCCGAGGTTAATAATCCCTTCCAAAAAAAATTTAAGTAAATAATAATAATAATTTGGGTACTCAATCCACTGCTACATTGACCTAAATTTACTTGTGCTTGGGACTGTTTGTGTGTGTGTTGCTGTGTGTGTTTTTGTATGTGACTTTCATTTTCGGATTCAGTATTAGGTGGATATGTGGTTAGACATTGACTGTGAATGATCATAAAATAATAATCCTTGCATTTAATGTAGCGCTTTTCACGTCTTCTAGACGTCTGAAAACCCTTCTAGTGCTCCTGGTTTGGTGAGGCAGATTACAGTATCAGAGGTTAATGCCAAAAACTATTGCTGGGTAGTGATGTGATACCTGGAAGGCCAATATAGCTCAGTGATTTGATTGACAGTGTGCTGTTTCTCAGGGAATGTTGAATGAGCTTCTGTTTCCCAGCTGAGGTGTGTGTGTGTGTGGGGGTGGGGTGGTGGGCGTGGAGCGATTCTTCAAATAAAGGTCTTTTGTTGCAATGGCTGGAAAGGCAAGTGTGTCGCTGACCCAGGCTCGTATCTTAAGATCAAATTGAAATTGATAGCATTGGCTCCAGATAAATCCGACACTCCAGCAATTATTGTCTCATGTACATTGTTCTAGATTGTGAGGTTTTTGCTCATTATTTGATTTGTCGCGTATCCAGACAGTTTTTTTAAATTAATTTTTTTTAATGCTTTGAATTATGGCCTTTCATTTTTCAGTGCGATGAAAAGAACAACAACAAAATTACTCAATGACTTACTTCCGAAAGGGAGTGATTTGAGGGACTAGTTTGCCTAGCTAGTCTCTGCTTGGCCAAGGCAGTGAAAACTGCTTGAGTTTTGGCCGGCACTTGTAGATCTGAGTAAAAATTGTTGCTAGTTTCTGTCTGTCTCTCCTATAAACATTCTTATCGATTCTATCGTCTTATAGCTTTTTGAGGCCAAGCATTCAATATCTTCAGCAACGCAATTTGAGCTTGCTCGCAATTATACTGGAACAAAACTCCCTTGGGTGGGTATAGGAGAGGTGTTGGCTCCTGTAGAGATATGTTTTGGAACCCAGATTTAATAATAATAATCCTTGCATTTGGTATAACGCTTTTCACGTCTTCCAGACGTCTCAAAGCGCTTCACAGAATATACTGTAAATTGAATTGACTATACTTGTGGGTGAAAAGCGGCAGCCAATTACAACAAGTTCGATTTATATGGCCTTCCACTCTGGATGGTGTCTCAGAGCACTTCAAATCACACACAGCAGTGTCCCACAAACAGTTGGGGATTGAAATGTCCAATTTAGTACAGGTTTTTTTTTTTTTACGGATTATTATTCGGCGTGTGGAGTAAGGAAACTTGCCCAAGGTTTTGCCCTGACCTGCCTGGATTCGAAACCCAGGTCTCAAGCTTGTAAGGCAAGTGCTCTAGCCACTGAGCTACGGGACTCCACAACTTGTGACTCATGAACAACAGTGTGAGCCACAGCAGTTGGAGAGACGAAGCGGGTCATAGAATTTCATTTATAAGCACCCTATACTTTGATAAATCCACAACGGCTCGAGCACGTCAAGCAACAACGGTGCGAGTGCATCAGGTAAAGGTGTATGTTACCTGGTGTGGAAATGTGTATGGCAAAGACACATCATGGCCAGAATCGGCCTCATCTCTCTCTCATCTCTCACCTCTCACACGTGAGTTCGCGACCAATAAATCTTCGAACGTGCCTCAAAACAATGGTTAACAACAACAAAATAATTGCTAGTTGATAGGTGTGCTTTTACCTGTTCATGTCATTCTGGGAGATGCCCCCCCCCCCCCCCCCCCCCCAACTTCAGATAGATTTATTACTCATCTTCTCATTGTTTTGTGCAAGAACTTCTATAAATGGAGCTTTGTATGAATTTTACCCAAGGCCACCTCCAAAGCGCTCTGAATCGGCCTCTAAAATGCCTTGTGATGCTTTGTGTGCGTCTTTCTTAACACATTTTTACGGTTACGTGACAACACTTTCCCCCCCTCCTCCAAGAGTCACTTAGTTATCAGACGTCGCCAACTTGTGCTGCGCTCAATCTTTCCCCCAGGGACAAAGTTGCAACCTTTCAAGAAAAGCAGCATTTTTTAAAAAGTTATTTCACCGTGTACCCTGGGAGAAACTATTCTGGGATGTGTAACATTCCTGGCTGGTGACTTGTGCAAAATGTATGTTCCGTTGTGCAGTGACTGATCAGATAAATACCTAAAGGTGTGAATATTGCGTGCTTTGCTGACCAGTTTCTTATTATTTAGTAGTTTTTAATTCAGACTCAAGATTGTAAGGGACAAATTAAGAATAATAATAATCCGTGTATGGCGCCTTATCCCGTTGTTGAAAGCGCTGTCTGGCAAGCTTGCCGAGCTAGAAATATGCTGGCCCCCCCTATCAACCTGTCCTCCCCTTCCCTTCAGCAGGCTCCAGTCTGCTTCATGCCTCCTGCCCTACCATTGCTGACTGGGCTTTCAGCCTCTCTGTACCCATCGTTTGGAACTCCTCGCTCCCTCCTTTGCCTCCTTCAAAGCTAGTCTCAAGACCCATCTCTTCGACCGTGCCTACAGCCGCCTTCCTACCTCTCTGCCCTCCCTCATCCTGACCGTGCCCCCCTCCCCCTCATGCTCGGGTCCTCACCCCTTACTATTCAGTGCCTTGGGACATCCTCCCTACGTGAAAGGCCCTCGGTTTTCTTGTTGTACGCTATCCATGAGGGCCTTGGCTGCTGGGTTAACAGGAGCTGAATGGGAGGATTCCTTGCGCCCAGTGACTGGTCTGCCCTTACAAGGCCTGCCAATGAGCTGGGCTGTCATCAGCAGTGCCCTAGAATACTGCGGACACTCCTGGCTCAGGAACTGGTTTACCAACACGGCCTCAGAGGGTTGGCTCAATTCCGGCATTCTGTTGCCAAACATGTCACCTTGAGACTCTGCTTATCTACCCTTCAAGGGAGATAGACCTGTGAAACCAGTTAGGCTCTATCCGACATCTTTAAACTTAATTAAAAAAACCTTAAGCTCAATAGAACCATTACCCCTCCCCCCCCTCCTATCCTTGCCTGGTTCCAATAGCTCCGACTGCACCCAGCAGATTAGTTTCAAGACTTGTGCCCTGACCTCAAATCTCTTCGCATTTCGTGGATTTACTCCTGTTTCTTTGCACTCTGGTGAACCATTCATTCTTCACCACCTCTGACTAAACCTTCAGCATCTCTGCCCCTGTTCTCTGGATCTCTCCAAACCACCTTTACATTGTGCAAAACGTTTTCTCCCTGCCCTCAATAAGCCTCTTAAAAGTGGAGTCCTTTATCATATTTGGGGCAAAAGCGAGAGGTCCTGGGTCCAATTCCCAGGTAGGGTGAAACCTTAAGCAAGTTTCCTTACCCTATACGTGGAGTCCTGTAGCTCAGTAGTTAGAGCACCCGCCTTATAAGCATGAGACCTGTGTTTCGAATCCAGGCAGATCAGGGCGACACCTTGGGCAAGTTTCCTTACTCAACACTCCTAATAATAAACCGTCAAAAAAAAAACTATAATAAATGCGTCATTTCAATCCTCGACTGTTCATGGGACACTGCTGTGAATAATTGGCTGCCGCGTTTCGCCCCCAAATATACAGTCAGTTCATTTCACAGTATATTCTGTGAAGCGCTTTGAGACGTCTAGAAGACGTGAAAAGCGCTATATCAAATGCAAGGATTATTATTACTCGCCTCTGTTTAGCTTGTAGTAAATAGGAACCCGATTGTTAGTCAATTGGTGGATTGTTTTCTGAAGGAAACGATCCCTCAAAATATAGATTCATAATTGTTTGTGGGACCCTGCTGTGCGCAATTGGGTAGCACCCACAAAATACAGTCAAATCCATTTTACAATATATTCTGTGAAACACTTTGAGACGTCTCAATTATGTGATCAGGCGCTATAACAAATGCCACTGTTGTTATTATGAATTATAATTTTTTAAATCTCAAATGTTCCGCTCCTCTCCCCGCTCATTGATCCCTGTTGTCTTCGTGAAGCACATCAGCATTGTGAAAGTAGCCAGACAAATGCAAATTGTTCTAGTCAGTAATTGAGCAATAATTGTTCGCTTGTCATTTGCAGCTATCTTTATTGTTGTTCTGAAAATTTGGTTCAATTAAATCTGCTAACCCAATTTTGTACATAGTGTACTGGCCTGTAATCTAATCCGATATTTCCCTTTAATCTACTTGATGCAATTTTGTTGAACCATAGCTTCCAATAAAGGTTTTAAAAAGAGAATCTTTGATTGCTGTTGGGTCAGTTTTGATGGCTACCTGACTACACATATTGCTTTGTTGTTTGGCTTGTGCCTTTGGCACCCACACACGGAATGTTAAACTCTTAAGTGGTATTTGATTTTCCTGCGTGCGTGATATTTTTCTCTCCGGCTCTGCAAAGTACTGTAATTGGACACAGTGTAGTAGTAAAAGTCAGGAGTGAGTTAATGGTTTCCACTCAGCTCTTCATTGAAGCTTAAAGACTCGCCTGTCTGGGTGGAATTGTGTTACAAAGCCAAGGTGGTAATTTAAACATCTTGGTGTTGGTTTTATTGTGTTTTTTATGTCCACTGGGGAATCTGGACCCAAGGTGTTGCCAAAGCAATGAAGTTAAAAGGGGGGCATTTTAAGATGTCTTGAATTTTATTTTCTCCTTATGTCCTATTCTCTGGTGGCAGGTAGCAGCTTCCCCCTACATTGTGCTCAGCCTTTTGTAATGAATAATAATAATAATCCTTGAATATTAGCAGCTTAATCACTTGATTGAGCTGCCTCAAAACTCTTCACCGAATATATTGTAAAATGAATTGACTGTGGGAGAAGCATGTGTCCCACAAACATTGGGATTGAGGGATCCACTTTTTTTTGATGAATTCATTACCTGGATAAATGATCTGCCAATCAGCAAACAAACAGGTTCCTACTACTTATTGCTAGGTAAACAGAGGTGTGTGTGGAGTAAGGAAACTTAAGGTTTCGCCCGGCCTATGGTTTTACTTTGTGTGGGAATCGATCCCAGGTCCTCTCGCTTGCGAGGCAAGTGCTCTAACCACTACACATGGCTTCAAGTAAAAGAGTTAAAGTGTTGTGTCTGATTTGTTTTGGCCAGGGCTCGTCATCGATGGGAAAGAATCCAAATCGGAAAAATTGTCCCATATCGGAGAAGGGGAGGAAAACCAAGATGACGATGATGATGAAGAGGAAGAGGAAGGGGGAGGAGGAGAGACAGAGGAGCAGTCTGGCAATGAGAGTGAAATGAACGAACACGAAGAAGAGGTGAGTTTGAAGGGGTGAAGTGATTGGGGTTTTTTTGTCTTCAGGATGTCTTCAGGATGACACACATGGATGGATAATAATAAGAATAATCCTTGCATTTACTATAGTGCCTTATCATGTCTTCTAGACATCTCAAAGCGCTTCACAGAATATACTGTAAAATGAAGTGACTGTATATTTTGTGGGCGAAACGTCCATATATGTCACATACATTTGCTCCCCTTGCAGAGAAAATTTTGTTTGCCTGAAATTGAATTTGCCCTCCCTCTCTTACCTCTTTTGCTTTACTCGAGTATAATTTTGTGTTCATAAGAATGATAATAATAAGGCTTGCATTTGATGAAGCATCTTATCACCTCGTTGATACGTCTTAAAGTTGTTTCGCCCACTAATTACGCACAGCAAAGATTGCAAAGGAAGAGTTCTGTATTGTATTCCTTCAGCTATAGCAGGAAGAATGACTTTGCAGTTGACATTTGACGCTCTTGATAAGAACTGTAAACAAAGATGATTAATGTGAGTTACATTAAAGGTTATTATCAAGAGTCCTAAACTGGATTGAATCAATGTGAGGAATTTGCTTCAAGGCACAATGATTGAAAAGATTCCTTTTGGTCTCTTCTGCTGTCTTGTCACCTTGTTTTTCCACTGCTACGGGCTCAAACCTTTTCAGACTGATTTTACATCTCTTACTTCCTGAGGTTGGGGTGTACTGAAGAGATCCCCACTTTATTAGATCTGTCTCCATGCCACTCAGCCCCACCACAAGCCATGGTACCCAAACGGCATTGTTGAGCACTTTTGAAAAAACCTCACACCGTAAAAGGCACTAAATAAATGTCAATTGTATTGTATACATCCATATCTTTTCTTTTTATCACCTGCAGACAATGGAAGCTACAAACAAATACTTTGTAGACTAGTTCTTGGCGAACGTATCATGTGTGGGGTTTGAAAGATTTGGGTCTTCAACCACAAAATTACAATTGTAGAGCGCCTTTCACGTTGGGAAGACGTCCCAAGGCGCTGAAGAGTCAGGGGTCAGGACCTGAGCATGGGGGAGAGGCAGGGTTGGGATGAGGGAGGGCAGAGAGGTAGGATGGCAGTTGAAGGCATGGTCGAAAAGGGAAGGTTTTGAATCCGGCCTTGAAGGAGGTAAGGAAGGAAGCGAGGCGAAGGGATTGTTCGGTGGATTTCCAAGCGGTAAGTTTTGATGTGAGTCGGCTGGATACGCCGTGGACTGTTAGGCCAGGTGTGAGCCAGATGCATTGGGCATCCCCACCTGACCCTTGAGGGAACGGAGGTGGCTGGTGAACCAATGTGCATGATGCGGATGGGAGGCAAACTAGTCAATATCCTTCTCGCCTCCCCCAATAAGAATAAGAATAATTTGGTCATTCAATCCAACAACAACAAAATTACACTTGTATAGCGCCTTTCATCCTCTAAGTTTGTGGGACAGTGCCTTGCCCAATTGACTGCTGTGTTCCACCCACAAAACACACTATCTGTGAACGGCTTTGAGACATTTCAACAATGTGATACAGTGCTATATCAAATGCAAGGTTCATTATTATGGGTGCTTTTGGGCCGATCACAACTCTATCGCTTTATACATGGCAGTTTAGAAGCACAATATATCCATAAATCTGTCTTTGCTGTAATCTAATCGGGCAGGACAAGCTGAGGTGGTTATTTTTTATTCTTCATAATAAATATTTCACAAATGGCTTTTATTTTTGAAAGGATGCTTCTGAGAACGAGGAGGAAGAGGAGGAGGAGGAAGAGAATACTGATTACATGACCGACTCCAACAAAGAAAATGAAACTGATGAAGATAATAATGTAAGTTCACACCATTTAAGCTACATATGATGACAAAACTTGATGGAATGAGTGACCAATATTATCTGGAGGATTTATTGGCCAGGACACTGGGGATGGGGTAGTTGGGGAGAGAGAGAGAAACTCCCTTCTCTTCGAATAGCACCGCGGCATCTTTAACAGCCACCTGAACAGGGCACAGATGGGGAGCGGAGTGAAGCTTAACATATATTTGGAGGCAAACGCACACAGCCAGTTTATGCACTGAGCCAATTTGCCACATCAACCAGCCACGAAGTGAACAACCAATTGTATCGGCTGCCGGAGTTCCAAAGTTTTGGGGTGTGAGTGTTCTGCTCTGTTATACAAAGTGCGCATTTCCACCCGTACCTGCCTGCCCACCACCAGTGTAAGCAGTCTAGCTGTTGAAGGAAGCCAGAGCGATATTGCTGCACAAGAGGGCAGGAGAGATACCAGGAAAAGCTCAGGTGACTTGGCAGACAAACAGGAAGCTTTTCTCTGTGACCGACCCGATATGATTGAGGAATTCCGATCATCGTAAACAAGGCACGGTTTGTCAAGACAAAGCAGGTATTCAGCAGTCCAAAATGACAGACAATGTTATCAGCTCTTATTTTTTTGGGCACCAGGAGAATGTTATATTGTGTGAGGCCAAGACTTGCTGTGTTACCCGGTTGATTGAATATTTGCTGTGATGCAATAATTGCAAGCCTTCATCGAGAAATTTTGTCTTTGACACAAGGTGTCTTGACACAAGCGTGCTTAACAGTATCCAAACCCAGCTGAGAATTCCATGACTCCCACCTACACATGGAAATTCCAGAGATAGATTGTTGGAATACGCTCTCTCTCTCTCACCAGAAGCACATATCCTGCTTACCAAATTCTGGAGAGTATTAAGCGCAGGTTGGCAAGAGCCAGAATGTGTGCATTAGAGTAACTGCCGGAGTCTAACCAGGTGAAAACCACATAGCTTGGGTATTGATATCGCAATCTGGCCAAGCTTTCCCACTGCTTGTAGGACCACCCTACATGTTAGGGCTTTGGCTGCAGGGTTAACAGGAGCTGTAGTGGAAGGATTCCCTGCCCCCAGTGACTGGTCTGCCCTTCCAGGTCCTGCCAATGAGCCAGGCTGGGCTGTGCTGTTGTAGCTCTTTACCCCACGTAGCCATGCTTTCTCTCATCACCAGCGAGAGAGAGCCCTGGATCTACTGTGGACCTCCCAGGCTCGGGATTTGAGGAACTTCTGATATTGATTCCGCAGTCAAAGCACAGATGCAGACAGTTGAATCCATGGCTTAGCTTCACGTTACCTAAGGATATTGATAGCTTGCCTTTGATTGAACTGCTGCCATGAAGGGCAATGATTAGCAACACTTGGAAGTGAATTTCAGATGTCACCCTGACTCAGCCTGTGGTACTTTTATATCTGTTTCATGCAGCTGTTTCCAAGGTAAATATTGGTAAATATTGAATCAAGATAGTCAACATGGATGCAATTTGGTTCAGTTAGTGACTCTCTCACCTCTAGGGCAGAAAGTTGAGACATTCAGCAAAGCCCTGACCCATTCGTCTGCCTGTTCAGGCGATGTTAAAGTTCCCGTGGCATTATTCGAAAAGAATAGTTTTTTCTCATGTGCTGGCTAGGGTCCGTCGATATGGAAATTTTCCGATTTCGATATATCGATGGGCTCATCGATATATACCGATATATCGGTATTTTCTGGGTTTTTATACATTCGGAGGTGCGCGCACATTTGGTGCCTATCTCCTCAGGAGGTAAATATCTCTCTCTCTCTATGTCTCTCACACTCACTCTCTCCATCTCTCTGTCTAGTCTCTCCCTCCCTCTCCCACCCCAGTCTCTCCCTCCCTCTCCCCCCCACCCCTTGTATACCTGTATATTGTATTCGAGGACTACGAATACAATATGGTGGCTTGCACCTGGGTCTGTGCATTGTGTAGAGATGAGCATTCTGGGTCTTGTAGTTCAGTGCGTGCGCATTCGGGGTGCGCGCGCATTCCATGCTCTAGGCCCAGGAGGTTGCAATGCTGGCGACAAGGCACCGATATATTTTTTTATATCAAATTTTTCGATGTATCGATATATTTTAAATTCTGATATCAGCGTATCAATATGAAAATTAGATTGGATATAACCGATATATCGACGGGCCCTAGTGCTGGTCGACAAACCTCCAGATAACATTGTTCACTGACTTCATGGCTGTTTGGGGGATGTTACCGTGTGCAAATTGTCTGCCAGGTTCGCCCACAAATGCAGACACCAGTTTATAGTAAACTCCTGTGAAGCTCTTTTCAGTCTTCCTCCTGACGTTAATGCCCTTTACTTCAAACCATTATTTTGAATTTGAGTGGTTTATAGAATCTTAGAGCGCCGAGGGAGGTCATTCAGCTCATCGTCCCTGTGTCGGCTCTTGGAAAGAGCTACCAACTGGTTCACACTCCTCCGCTCTTACAACAACAACAAAATTACATTGATAGATCGCCTTTCCAAGGTGCTATTACCCCACATAGCCATCCAACTCCCTTTCGAAAGCTATCACCCAATCTGGTTTGAGACAGTGCAATCCAGACCATAGCAACATTCTGGGTTTTCTTTGGAGAAAATGTGAATAGACAATAAACGTTGTTTTCTTGTCTCTTGCTGCAGGAGGTAATGATGAAGGGTGGAGGGCTCAAGAGGCTCCCCTGCGCTGAAGATGAAGAGTTTATTCAGGCTTTGGATAAAATGATGCTTGAAAATCTGCAGGTAACGTGTCAATATCAAAAATCTTCATCGCACAATGCTACATTTTTCAAAAATGGCTCCAAATCAGCGTTCCATCAAAGTTGTTCCTCCAAATTGCGTGCACATGTGAATGTTTTTTTTTCTTATGTACAGTATTTACGGTCTCTGGATTAAATGAAAACGGCTGCTAAAGTGACTGGTTGCGATTTAAAGTGGATATCGTTGTGTGTTTTTTAGTAACATGAGAAATTGCTGCTCTATGATACAGATCTGGCTTTCCATTCCCTACAACTTAACCCACCTATCACAGAGTAATCTGTTGGTGGAGTCCTGTAGCTCAGTGGTTAGAGAGCTCGCCTCGTCAACGATATGACCTGTGTTCAATTCTCAGGGTGAAACCTTTGGCAAGTTTCCTTACTCCACATGCATGTTTACATAATCGCTAACCGGGGTTAATAATTCCTCAAAAAAAACATTTGGTCACCGAATCCATGACTGTTTGTGGGACACTGTTGTGCGCAATTAGCTGCCACATAGTATACAGTCAATTCACTGTGCAGTATATTCTGTGAAGCACTTTTAGGCGTCTTGCAGACGTGTTAAATGCCTTATCAAATGCAAGGATTCTTATCATTATAATTTACGCCTGATTGATCTGAATTGGCTACTCCTCTCATTGCTGTTTGGGGTGTGGAATGGAAGGGGAGGGGGATGTTGCTGGCTGCAGTAACTTTTGCCTGCGTAACGTCAGTCACTTGCAAATATGTTTTTGTAATGGCTTTGATGGTTTACTTAAAATGAAAGATGCCGTGTGAATGCAAGCAGTTGTTCGCGTAGAATTCCAACACCCCTTCGCAACACACTCTCTTAACATCACAGCTGGCTGCTCTTGTGGGTTCAGAATTGGTGGGATCTATGCAAACCGGGGTAGGAATGACTCAAACTGAGTTGCCAATAGTAATTTATTCCATGAATATTTTAAATGGAAAAAGGTGATCCAGTTTTATTTGATGAGGTTAACCTTTGCCTTCAATCCCCGTGTATTTGTTCGGTAACGCTTCTGTCTACAATACACAGATTCACAACAAAGTGCACGCGGAGCTACTGAATAGCCATTACAATCTTCCACAGTTTCCTGCTTGTTGGGGTAGATCCAAAAGCAACAAGAGCAGCAAAGCACATATACACAGCGCCTTTGGGAAGGACATTCCAACGCCCTGAACAGTCAGGGATTTGGACCTGAAAGGGAGTTAGGATCTGGAGAGGTGGAGGGCAGACAGGATGGGCGTAGGAGGGTAACCGAAGGCACAGTCCAGCTGGAGGGTCTTGAGATGGGCCTTGAAGGAGGCAAGGGAGGGAGCAAGGCAGAGCGATTGTGGGATGGAGTTCTGGAGGGTGGAGCCGGTGAGAGGAGGGAGCGATATGGCAGTCGAACTAAAATTAGAAACAGCATAATAGTTTTACTTCTGAAGTACATAGCCTGGCTGTAGGTAGACACGGTTGGCCTTTCGCAGACCAGGGAAGCTGAGTTTCTCAAACTGTGGCCATTTGGCTCAACTAGGTGTTTGCAAGTTTTCACCCACTCCTCACTCCGCCCCACACATTTCTCCTACCCTCTACCTTCTGTGAAAGTCTTAACTTCCTCTTGGAATGCAAATTCTGTGGGAAAGAATGGAAAAATTGTGAGCAGAGCACAATGGTTTGAACTTGCAGTCTCGATGTTGCACGTCGCATATCATTCTTGTTTATACCTCTTGGATCTGCGACCATGGCATGAAAAACTGGACATTTTGATGAGGTGGAGCCTTGTTCTAACACGTGATTGGAATTCAGAAACCTAAATGCGAGTTGCAATAACCGGAATAGTCGACAAGCTTGGTTTCTTTTTTTTTAAAAAGAGCCGACTTCCTGCCATCAGATCGCTGCTGGTGTCACTTCCCGCTTTGTGTAGGAGCAGTAAACAGGTAGTGATGTTGACAGTGACCCTCATGAACCAGAAGTCGGCGATTTGGGTGCAGAGTTCCAATGGGCCAGTGATGTCATTGAAAGCTATCATGAGCGGGTTGTGGCCGTGGGGGAGCTTAATGTGACCGTGTTGTATTGCCAATTGTAAATGGTATCAACTTGTAATAACGCTGCACATTGAGTTGTGTGATGTGATTTACAGCATAATTATAGCCGTGATTTGCTGGGTGACTTGCTGGCAGCAGCCACGATTAAATTCATAGCGCGATTCCGATCTTGGTATCTGCCAACGTGTATGATTTTAGTTTCCTTTTTCCTGTAAATATTGTTTCCTTTCTGTTGACCTGCCTCTTTCCTTCGAGGTGAGATCAGATTCCATTTGAATGAATTGGCTGGCACACACGGAAATCTTGATCCAAGATCATTGTACGATTAATCCCGGGGAGGGTGGGGAGGTGGAGTTTGTGGGTGTGTGTGTCTGCATGTGTTTTATCAAATCCATGATGATGTAGATTTGTTCCACCCATCCTGTGAGATGTGGATAGTTAATTTGCGAATTAACAACAACACCAAAATTACAAATTGTATAGCGCCTTTCACATCAGGAGGACGTCCCAAGGCACAGACCCCCAGCTGGGGACAGGGACGGGGAGGTTGGAGGGAAAGGGGGGGATTTGGGGTGAGCAATAGGACTGTCGAAGAGGAGGGTCTTCAGGCGGGAATTGAAGGAGCCCAGTGAAAGGGCGAGGTGAGGGATTGCGGGATGGAGTTCCAGAGGTTGGGGGAAGAGTAGCTGAAGGCTCGCCCGCCAATGGCGGGTGGATTGGGGGATGTGGAGCAGGCCAGAGCCTGCTGAGCGGAGGGGGCTGGCAGGTTGGTATGGGGTTAAGAAGTCTCAGAGGTAGGGTGCGGCGAGGACATGGAGCTTTGAATGTGAGGACCAGGATCTTGAATTGGATCCTCTGGGTGATGGGGAGCCAGTGGAGTCGGGCGAGGATGGGGAAGATGGGGTCACGGAACTTGGAGCGATAGAGGACACGGGCCGCAGAGTTCTGGATTCTCTGCAGTCTGGAAGTTGCCGATGAATTTGCTCGTGAAGAGTGGTGGAACTCTAGCAATTATAGCAGAAAAAGGCCAATTTCCTAGCCTTTGCCTCCTTCAAGACTCGTCTTAAAACCCTCTTCTTCGATAACCCTCCTACCCCCCTACCCTCCTTGCCCTCCAACCCTCCTGATCCTAACCCACCCAGTTCAGCACCTTGAGACGTCCTCCTGCCATGAAAGGCGCTGTGTAAATGTCATTTGTTGTTGTTGTTGTTGTATCCTCACTGACTACGGGAAGAGGTTATTAATAAGTAATAAATAATAAAAATTAATGTGTAATGTACAGACGTGCCCAAGTCGATTACGATACCAGGGCAGGGGGTTACACTCTCCCCTCTCTCTTGATGAATGTGTGTCTTACCATCTGCAGAGGTAACTGTACCTAAATCATTATGGTTGTTGTTGTTGTTGTACAGCAGCGGAGTGGGGAGTCGGTCAAGGTACACCAGCTGGATGTGGCCATTCCCCTGCAGCTAAAGAGCCAGCTGAAGAAAGGCCCCCCACCCCCGGGAGGGGGAGAGGGGGATTCCGAGACCTCGGAGACTATGCAATTTGTGATGCTGACCAGGAAGGGCAACAAGCAACAGGTACTGTCTCAACACCTGACACCGATGTAGCCTCCTCCGCACTGGGTAGCGGCTCAGAGAGTTTTAACGGTGGCAGAAGCTACGAGTTGCGGGGAGAGAGGTGGCCCTAAGCAGGTTTGAAAAGGAACGTCTGGAGGCGGGACTTGAAAAAGAGGAGAGACGGGGAGGCGAGGTGGAGGGACTGAGGGAGAGTGTTTCAGAGTTCCATAGCCAGGGCAACACAGAGAGAGAGAGAGACGCTACCTTGCTTGAAGAGCTCTCTATAAATGCAAGTTGTTGTTGTAGCTCTGACATAACATAATAAGAATAATAAGAATAATCCTTACATTTGGATAGCACCTTTCACGTCAGAACAATGTCCCACAACACTTCGCAGGATAGAATAATAATAATAATAATCCTCCTTGCACTCCTTGCGCCTTATCTCATCTTCGAGATGTTTCACAGAATATGTAGTAAAGTGAATTGCCACTGTTTTGCGGGTGAATCGCAGTTCCCACAAAACCGCTGTCGATTGAGTCACCAAATTATGACTTTTTTAAGAGTAACCTATCTGTGGGAAAGCTTTGAGACATTTCAACACAACAATGATCATTTTAAGCTATTTTTTTTTCCGGTAGAAATGTGTGGACACCAGAAAAGAAATACAGCTTTAAAAAAAACCTTTCATCAAAATCACTCGCCCCTAATCCTCTCCGTCTTTGTGTAAGGAAAACCTTGTAGGATACCAATTCTTAACATCGACAAACAGACTGTGTGGAATGTTGAGTGCAGTTTCAGGTGGCAAGACCTCTTTATAGCCAGTTTAAACCAAAACAATGTTTGGATTTTCTGTATTGGGTGGAACCGTAACAAAGAAAATTGTGTCATTCCATGTGCGCTTGAGGTTTTTACAGTTAGTGAAGCCGTGCTGTGTGCTGACTGACAAACCTTTCACTATTTTCTGAGAGGGTGGGTTCTCTCTGTTTTTTTTTAAAAAGTGCATTCCTGTGAAAACACAGGTTCTTCTAGATTGGCAGATTCCAATGCTCTTGAGGTGCTTAATGACTTCAAACCCGACTGAACAAGGGTGGGATTGTCAGTGGAGGTGAAAGCTCTCACAATTTATTTTACTTTCTGCTTCTTGCTCGCCACTGGAAAATAAATGGCTGCTTCTTGGGTTTTACTGTGGAAAATGCAATATAAAACCCAGAGCAACGAAAGAGCACAGACACAGTGGAGTGTTTGCTTTCCATGGTTTTAGTGTTAACATTGCTGGGCCAGGTGGCAGCGTGAGATACACAGTCAATCCACTTTACAGCGTATTCTTTGGTTCAATTCCCGGCACGGTCAGGGTGAAAACCCTAGGCAAGTTTCCTTATTCCTCGCGTCTTTACCAGTAGGTAGGAACCCGATTGGCGGATCACTTTCTGGGAGTATTAATCTCTTCAAAACCCCAAAAAATTTGTGTTAGTCAATCCATGACTGTTTGTGGGACAATTGGCTGCCACATTTTACCCACAAAATACAGTCAATCCACTTTACGTTCTGTGAAGCGCGTTGAAATATCTCAAAGACGTGATAAGGCACTATATCAAATGCAAGGATTATTATTATTGAGTTACTCACTGTACACAGTGTAGGAGTTGTGGTGTGTAGGTCAGCAGTGAGTGGATGAGCTGCATGTGTCCGCTCAGTGCTTTTGACTCAGCGCGGTGGAGAAATCTACCAATCTATCCAATTACTTTTATTCAGAGGCATTTTAGATCCAGGTGAGGAGAGTTAGCATCAGATAAATACAAACAACAGAGGAAGGAGTCCTGTGGAGTGGCTAGAGCACTTACCTTACAAGTGAGAGACCAGGGTTCAATTCCAGGCAGGGCGAAACCTTGGGCAAGTTCCCTTACTCCACATGCCTAACGATAATCCCTTAAAACAAAATTGGTAATTTCAATCCACAAGCACAAAGCGCTTTACAGAATATACTGCAAAGCAAATTGACTATAAATTTCAGTTACGATATTAAAGGTTAGGTTATTACTGGGTTTCTGATGGTTGCTTTCATTTTCTCCATGCAGTTTAAGATCCTGAACGTGCCGATGAACTCTCAGCTAGCCGCGAACCACTGGAACCAACAGCAGGCGGAGCAGGAAGAGAGAATGCGCATGAAGAAGCTAACACTGGACATCAACGAGCGTCAGGAACAGGAAGATTATCAGGGTGAGTGGCTGGGAGTGGAGCTAGGAAATACACATGGTCCTGTAGCTCAGTGGTTAGAGCGATCTCCTTGCAAGCGAGAGGACCCAGGTTTGGTTCCAGAGGAGGACAAATCCTTGGGGAAATTTCCTTACTCCACACGCCTCCGTCTACCTAGTAGTAAGTAGGAACCCGGCTGTTAGTCGATTGACGGAATGTTTTTCGGATGATAATAATAATTTGGTCACTCAATCCACACACACAGCTGTGCGTAATTGGCTGCCGTGTTTTCACCCACAAAAATATAGTAATTTCACTTCAGTATATTCTTCAATGCGCTTTGAGACATCTTGAAGTCATGATAAGGTGCTGGATCAAACGGAAGTATTATTTATTTTGTTGTTACTAAACATGGTACAGATCAAATATTAGACATCCGCAAACCATTGTCTTCTAACGGGGTGCAACTGTATTGTGATCATGGTATTGATGCGTTTCCTTTTGTTTTACATTCAAAGATGTTTTCAGAACTGTTTTTGTGGGGGTGGGGGTGCATGAATGGGAGTGTGGGTAGGAAGGGAGAGAGAGTAAGTAAACTGACCAAAAAAGAGTGTCTACCAGTCTTTGGAAATCTGGAGCCACAATATAATTAAATGATATAAATTGAGAGAGGTGTTTGAGTCCCAAGAAAGGGTTAAAGGATTTTGCTGGGCTGAGATGCTGGAGGTCAGTGTGAAGCTTCAACTCAGCCCATTCATCCCCTCCAGTCATGGGTGGAGAAGAGTGAAAGTTGCATTTCGGGTTCTTGTTTTTGTATTCTGTGTGACTTCAAAGCCACTCAAGTGAGTCAATTATAGCCAGTCCGGTCATGTCTCCTATTCTTCCTCTCCCTTAGAAAAAATGTCTTTCTACTAACCCTTCCCCCATCTGGTTAGGGAGTGGGTAAGGGATAGGGGGCGCAGTCTATTCCAATACACTGGGATTTCCATGTCTAGGTGCGATGCATTGAAATTCTCTGCTTGGTTTGGAGACCCTTTAGCGATGGCAATGAGTTTCCTCGTGTCTCAGACACTTGGCTGATCAAAACGAAAGGCACAGGGAAAAGCTACATTTTTATTACTCAAGTTAAATTTTATAACAGTAGTCTCGATATTAGTATGATGATGATAATCCTTGCTAGCGGCCCTTCACGTCGGGAGGACGTCCCAAAGCGCTTCACGGGATTGACTGGGAAGTAAGAGTGACAACAACAGCAACAACTTGGATTTATATAGCGCCCCTGACACAGGGAAGGCTCCCAGAACACGTAGAGTAATTCAGCCCCTCGAGTCTTTTCCACCATTTTGTTAGATCATGGCTGATCCAGCCGTAATCCATAGCCTGTTGGGGGAAGGAGAGAATTCCAGATTCTCACCACGCTTTGGGCGAAAAACTGCCTCCTGATTTCATTGCTAAACGGCCCTGTTAAACGACTGTGGATTTTGTGAGCCGACAAACACTAAACACAGGGATCCTCTCTCTTCACAGAGATGTTGCAGTCGTTGGCTCAGCGACCGGCTCCAGCCAACACCAATCGGGAACGACGGCCTCGTTACCAGCATCCTAAAGGAGCGCCGAATGCTGATCTTATCTTCAAGACTGGGGGCAGGTGAGGGGCAATATGATTGAGGTATTTTAAGATTGTGAAGGGAATAGATGATGTAGGCCAGTGGTAAGCTGTTTTACTTTGTAGTGAGCAGAAGAACCAGGGGACACGGCCTACGATTGAAGGTTTTGGGGGGGGAAATTCTGAAGAAATCTGCAGAAACAACTACAACGTGCACTGATATAATCTCCGAGCGCTTAAAGAAACGCTACGTATGGAAACTTGTAGAACAGGTTCCCTGGGGGAGACAGTGGAAATTGTTTCAAGAACAATTCAAATAGGTTGCGAGGCGATATGATGTTATAGCAGTAACAGAGACTTGGCTCCAGCATGGGCAGGAATGGGAGTTGAACATTCCTAGTTATAATGTATTCAGGAGGGATAGAGAAGGGAGAAAAGGGGGCGGGGTGGCAATTTTAGTTAAGGACTCAGTGACTGCCTTAGAAAGGAACGAGGTGGAAGAAGGATTAAAAACCGAATCTATCTGGTTAGAAATGAGGAATAAAAAAGGTGCAGTTACACTGTTAGGGGTATACTATAGACCACCAAATAGTGGGGAGGAGATAGACAAGCAGATCTGCAAGCGTATCACGGAGAAATGCAGAACTAATAGAGTAGTGATAATGGGTGACTTCAACTATCCCAACATAGACTGGCAGAATAGTAGAGTAAAGGGCAAGGAGGGAGAAGAATTCCTGAAGTGTGTGCAGGACAACTTTCTTGATCAGTATGTTTCCAGTCCAACGAGGAAAGAAGCATTGCTGGATCTAGTTTGGGGAAATGAGATAGGGCAAGTTCAACAGGTTTCTGTAGGTGAGCATCTAGGGAATAGTGACCACAATATCGTTAGATTCAGAATAATTATGGAAAGGGATAAGGAACGATCACAGGTGAGGACACTCAACTGGAAAAGGGCTAATTTCAATGAGTTGAGGTGGGACCTAGCCAAGGTGGATTGGAAAGAAAAATTGGCAGGTAAGACAACTAACGAGCAGTGGGCAGCGTTCAAAGAGGAGATAGTTCAGGCACAGGTCAAAAGCATCCCCACAAAGGTGAAATGTAAGGCATCCAAACCTCCCTGGATGACTAAGGAAATCGGGGCCAAAATAAAACAAAAAAAAGAGGCTTATGATAAGTGTCAGGCTCAAAATTCAGAAGGGAACAAAGCAGAATATAGGAAGTGTAGGATAGAACTAAAAAAGGAAGTTAGAGGGGCAAAGAGACTGCATGAAAAACAATTAGCGAGTAAGATTAAGGGGAACCCTAAGGTTTTTTACCAACATATTAAGAGTAAAAGGTTGGTCAAGGAGAGGGTGGGGCCAATTAGGGACCTAGGAGGAAATCTCATTGTGGAGGCAGAGGGCATGGCTGATGTACTGAATGAGTACTTCGCCTCTGTCTTCACAAAAGAGAATGATACAGCCAATGCCTTGGTATTAGAGGAGAGGGTAGGAGAAATGGATAGAATAATTATAACCAGAGAGGAAGTGCTAAAAAGGTTGACGTCGCTCAAGGTGGATAAGTCACCTCGTCTGGATGGGATGCACCCTAAGTGAGGCACGGGAGCAAATAGCAGGGACTCTGGCCACGATCTTTCAATCTTCCTTGGACACAGGGGTCGTGCCAGAGGACTGGAGGATAGCTAATGTTACTCCCTTGTATAAAAAGGGGCAGAAGGACAAGCCTGGTAACTACAGACCAGTCAGTCTAACGTCGGTAGTGGGCAAACTTCTAGAGTCCATAATCAGGGACAAGGTAGATCTTCACTTAGAAAGATATAGGCTAATAAAGGACAGTCAACATGGATTTGTTAAAGGCAAATCTTGCCTTACAAATCTGATAGAATTTTTTGATGAGGTAACGGAATGGGTGGATAATGGTAGCGCAATTGATGTAGTTTACATGGACTTTCAAAAGGCATTTGACAAAGTGCCACATGAGAGACTTATTATGAAATTAAAGGCCCATGGCGTAAAAGGGACAGTGGCAGCGTGGATCCACAACTGGCTGCGAGACAGAAAGCAGAGAGTTGTAGTGAGCGGCTGTTTTTCAGATTGGAGGGAAGTGAGCAGTGGTGTGCCACAGGGATCGGTTTTGGGACCATTGCTGTTTGTAATCTACATCAATGATCTAGACTTGGGTGTACGGAGTACAGTTTCCAAGTTTGCAGATGACACTAAGTTAGGGAGAATAGTAAACAGTGAGGAGGATAGTAGCCATCTGCAAGAGGATATAGACAAATTGGTAAAGTGGGCAGACACATGGCAGATGAAGTTTAATGCAGAGAAGTGTGAGGTGATGCATTTTGGGAGAAGAAATGAAGGGAGGCAATATAGGCTAGATAGTACAATTTTAAATGGTGTAAAAGAACAGAGAGACCTGGGGATTTGTGTTAGTGACTCGTTGAAGGTGGCAGGACAGGTAGACAAGGCTGTTAAGAAGGCATATGGGATACTAGGCTTTATAAATAGGGGTATAGAGTACAAAAGTCAGGAAGTGCTGACTAACCTCTATAGGACTTTGGTGAGGCCTCAGCTGGAATACTGTGTTCAATTCTGGTCACCACACTACAGAAAGGATGTGAAGGCATTGGAAAGGGTACAACGAAGATTTACTAGGATGGTGCCAGGATTGAGGGACTTCAGCTATGAGGAGAGGCTAGATAGGCTAGGGTTATTCTCTCTGGAGCAGAGAAGATTGAGGGGAGACCTAATAGAGGTTTATAAGATCATGAGGGGTTTCGACAGGGCAAATAGAGAAAAACTATTTCCACTCGTGGGTGAATCTGTGACTCGTGGTCACAGATTTAAAATAGTTTCAAGGCGCAGTAGAGGGGAGCTGAGGAGAAATTTTTTCACTCAGCGAGTTGTTCGAATCTGGAATGCATTGCCTGAAAAGGTGGTGGAGGCTGATTCGATAACAACTTTTAAAAGGGAATTAGATCTTTATTTAGGGAGAACGGGTCTATTAGGCTATGGGGAGCGGGCAGGGCAGTGGGATTGAATCGCTCTTTTCAAAGAGCCGGCACAGACTAGATGGGCCGAATGGCCTCCTTTTGTGCCGTAAAATTCTATGATTCTAGGTTTCTGCGAGAAAATAATATCTTGAGGTACGGTATGTAGTTTGGACACAACAGGTCAAGCGACTGCCAGGATGGTGGAAGGCGAACTAGGTGGACTTTGGTATTCTTTAACCTTGCAAATTCCTGTGTTCTTATAACAGTACACCAGTTATTTGACTTTCAAATGGCTTTGTGACTGTGGTAAACAAAGCCCTTTTTTTTTCCTGTGGTTTCATAATGTGTCTAAGCTGCAAACTAAACAAAAGTGACTTGTCCCTTGAGACTGGAATGTCCCTGGACCTGCTGATAGTGTAAGGGCAATGGGTTCCTTTGGTCGTGTTAGGAAAAGCCAGGCTGTTTTACCACTTTGGATCTTACCGATAATTATAATCTTTGCATTTGAAACAGCGCCTTATCACGTCGTCGAGACGTCTCAAAGCGCTTCACAGAATATTCTGTAAAGTGAATTAACTACATTTTGCGGGCAAAACCACAGCAGCCAATTGCGCAAGGCAGTGTCCCACAAACATGGATTAAGTGACCGGTGGTTGGGCGGGTGGGTCTGGGGATGTGGAGCGGGCCAGAACCTGCTGAGCGGAGGGGGCGGGCAGGTTGGTAAGGGGATAGGAGGTCACGGATGTAGAGTGGGGCGAGGCGGTGGAGGACTTTAAATGTGAGGATCAGGGATCTTGAATTGCTGCGATCTTAAAAGCATGCGCAAAAACACCACCCACACACACGCGGTAACTGACTCTTTTCAGTTACCGCGTCCACAACTTCAATGGAACCCTTGCGTCCGGAGTGCTGCTCTTTCATGTCAGCGGCTACTCCTGTGCGGTGACTCTGCAGCCGAGACTCCCAATTGTCTAAAATATAAACCGGTTTCCGCCATGTGGGCGGGGGTCTAAACCCCAATCAAAGGATCGCTTTGGCATTATTTATGCTGCAGCGCCTTAACCTGATTCCTTTACCTCGCAAAAGATTTTGATCTGAATAAAAACATCCGTTGTCAATAGGTCCTAAAGGAAGTTAGTGTATTTGTACAAGTTTGCTTTGCGCCGCATTGTGTTTTCCAAACCAAACAAGCAAACTTAGACCCACAGGGTAGATTTGATAACTGAACCACCAGAGGCAGCTGTTCTGAAGTGTAGGATATCCATTCGGACTTTCACAGAGAAACTCTTTATCGTGTAGTGATTTTATCGTGCAATGATTGTATTGGAAGATTAGAGGCATAGGGAGTCCTGTATCTTCGTGGTGAGAGTGGTCGCCTCGCAAGCGAGAGGACCTGGGTTTGATTTTCCTTACTCCACCTGCCTCTATTTAACTAGCAACCCGGTTGTTATTCAATTAGAGGATCGCTTTTCCGAGGGGTAATAATCCCTTCAAAAAGTATTTTAAAATAAAAGTAATAATTTGGTCATTCAATTTCAAAAAATGTAAATAATAATTTGGTCACTCAATCACTGTTTGTGGGATGCTGCGTGTGCAATCGGCTGCCTTGTTTCACCCACAAAATGCACAGTCAATTTACTTCAAGTATATTCTGCGAAGCGCTTTGATACGTCTCAAAGACGTGATAAGGCGCTATATCAAATGCAAGCATTATTATTATAATAGATGTATTTACAGCAAGGAGGAAAGCCATTTGGGTCTGCTCTGGCTGGATCTTTCTAGCATTCTATTCTGTTCCATTTCTATTTTGAAGCTGACCCGCTTTGCTTACCTGGGCTGTGGAAACAGAACACGGCCCGAGTGTGTGGAGGTATTGTTCTTCTTGTATCTTGTTACAGGATTTGCAAGACATCAAAACTGCCTTTAGAATCCGTGAATGGTGTTTGTAATAATAATCCTTGCAATGGATACAGGCGCCTTTCATGTCTGGACGCCTACAAGCGCTTCACAGGGTATACTGTGAACTGAGGCAGACGCCTGTGATTTTTGACAGCAAAACGGACCAGCTAATTTGGGCAGGGCAATGTTCCAGTGCTTAGATATTTTTCTTTGAAGGAGGCCTTTCTGCCCATCAGGTCTGTGCTGTGTCTTTAGAGAGCTATCTTTTGAATCCCATGTTCCTGCCGTTCTCTTCCCCCCCCCCACCCCCATATTACAGAACAATTTATCATGATAAAAATGATAATCTTAATCCTTGCATTTGATATAGTGCCACATCATGTCGTTGTCGAGACGTCTCACAGCGTTTCACAAGATATTTTGTTAAGTAGTATTTTCTGTGTATTTTGTGGGGGATATGTGGCAGCCAATTGCGCACAGTATTGTCTCACAAACTCGTGGATTGAACTGACCAATTTCTTTTTTTGGCATGGATTATTATCCCCGGAAACAGATCCACCAAGACTAACAACTGGGTTCCAACTCACTGCTAGGTAAACAGAGGCATGTGAAGGAAGGAGACTTGCCTAAGGTTTTGCCTCGTCGGCCTCCCCATTTCCTCCATTCACAGGCTGCAGGCCATCCAAAACTCTGCAGCCCGTGTATTATCCCGCACCCGCCTTCGCGACCACATAACCCCCACCCTCGCCCATCTCCACTGACTCCCCATCCTCCAGAGGATCGAGTTCAAGATCCTCGTCCTCACCTACAAGGCCTTACACGGCCTTGCCCCACCCTATTTAACCGATCTACTCTCCCCCTACACGCCCACCCGGACCCTCCGTTCAACAGGACGTGGCCTGCTCCAAGCCCCCCGCCCGAACCACCCCACCATCAGAGGCCGGACCTTCAGTTTCTCCGCTCCCACCCTATGGAATGCCATCCCCCAATCCCTCCGTTTTGTTTCTTCCCTTTCCTCTTTCAAGGCCGGTTTGAAGACTTTCCTCTTCGACCGGGCCTTTTGTTCCACCCCGAATTTTTCGACCTCCCCTTCGTGTTTCACCCCTTCCCAAACACTCCCCTCCCAGCTCGGGTCACACGCCTCCTGTGCAGCGCCTTGGGACGTCCTCCCGACGTGAAAGGCGCTCTATAAATGTAATTTGTTGTTGTTGTTGTTGTTGCCCTGACCGGGAATCAAACCTGAATCCTCTCACTAGTTCTAGCCATTGAACTACAGGACTCCATGGAACTTAAATTTATATAGCATCCTTCAAGAAGGGTAATGTCTCAGAGCGATATAATAATAGTAATCCTTGCATTTCATGTAGCATTTTTCACGCCTTCTAGACGTCTGAAAGCGCTTCACAGAGTATACTGTAAAGTGAAGTGACTGTATATTTGTGAGCCAATTGCGCACAGCAGAGTCCCATAAACAGTCATGGATTGAAATGACCAATTTTATTATAGTTGAGGGATTATTATTAGCCGTGCGGAATAAGGAAACTTGCCCAAGGTTTCGCCCTGACCTGCCTGGATTCGAACACAAGTCTCACGCCTGTAAGGCGAGTGCTCTAACCAGTGAGCTCCACGATATGAAAGGGTGTTGGGATGAGCAGGAAAGTGCGACTTGATCGAGGATCAGACACGGTTTCGATTCACTCCTGATCACTATTCTGGGATCTCAGTCAGAATGTGTGTGTTGGACATGGGGAGAAGAACAGGTGGCTTGTATGTGTTTCCTCATCAATCTCGATGTATTCAAGCACCATTGGAATGTCAAAAGCAAAACTTTTTTTTTTGGCAGTGTCCTCAGAAGTCCTAATAAAATCTACTTTCACCTCTTTTTTTACCGAGTTCACAGGCCTCCTCACAAAACCTACTGCCTGCTGTTGACTTTTCCCGGATCCCGGGCTTCTTGGAACCAGCGATGGCGTTAATAAGTAACTGCGTCTGCTGATCACGTGGGAAACGTCTGTGAAAGAGGCAACTGTTTAGCAAACATACCTGAGCATTGACTGAGCAAGTTCCACCAGTGTTACGTGCTCCCCAGTGCAAAGCTGCAGGATATTGAACTGGCCAAAAGCAGCAGACTCGACACCTCCTTAATACTCACCCCATTTTAAAATCATTGGGTTTCAAACTCTGCGCATGATTTCAATCATGTTTCTAGACATGTATTCAAAGAATACACCTTGGCCGAGCGAGGTTACTGCAATGGGTTTTCCGCTGAGCTGTACTTGTGAGAGTGTTTGTTGAGCTGAGCGTTACGCTCATTTACCGACAAATACTCGCTACATTTTGTGGTAAAGTCTGTTTGTGGAGTCCTGCTGCTCAGTGGTTAGAGCGCTCGCCTTACAAGCGTGAGACCCATGTTTGAATCCATGCAGGTCAGGGCAAAACCTTGGGCAAGTTTTCTTATTCCACACACACACAGACAGACACACAGACACATGCCTAATAATAATCCCTCAAAAAAACTATAATAAATTGTTCATTTCAATCCACGGCTGTTTGTGGGGATGCTATTGTGCGCATTTGGCTGCCGCGTTTCACCCACAAATATACAGTCAATTCACTTTACAGTATATTCTGTGAAGCGCTTTGAGATGTCTAGAAGACGTGAAAAACACTATCAAATACAAAGATTATTATTATTGTTTAGAAGAAGTAAAGTGAGAGGTGAAGAGGAATTGCAGGGCTGTGGGGTAAAGGCGGGGAAGTGGGGCTGATAGGACAACTCTATCACAGAGCCGTCACAGGCACGATGGGCTGCATGGCTTCCCTTCTGTGCTGTAAGATTAAGTGCTCTGAGACGCTGTCCGGCGTGGAGAGCGCTATGTAAGTCAAAGTTGTTGTTGTTGTTGGTTAAGATTCTATGATTGTTAAGAAGTCTGATAGGAAGGCACTTTGCCATGAAAGTTGAGACCTTGAGCTATTAGTTGACTCTTTGCACAGTCTGAATCTGAATCCTCTCGGTCTCTCTCTCTGTCTCTGTCTCTCTCAATCCTCCCACCTTGCCCCTCACCCTCTCCCCGTTTTCAAGTCCCGTCTGAAAGCCTTCCCTTTTCGACCATGCGCTTGCAGTTACCTCCCCCCCACCCCCTCCCCACCACCATCCTGTCGGCTCAGAGCCAGGCTCCGTCACTGTTAAGCACTTTGGGATGCTACCCTGCGTTGAGCGTGCTAGATAATTGCAAGTTGTTGTCTCATTCTTTTTTAAAAAAACGTCTTATAAGGTAATATTTTTGTGGTTGTGCAATTGGCTGACGCCCTTTATGGCGATCGTTCTTGGGCCTGGGATGTGTGACAGGGAGCTGACTGGCTGCCATAGCGAGCTGACACTGGGACTGACTTAGTGAAACGACTGCCTTTGTTGTGAGGTGCTAAAGAGTTGTAAACTGTGTAACCTGTGGTTCACTCTTAACGGAATAGCCGGGAGCAAGTTGGGCTCAGTGGTTTACCAAGGGTTGGGATATCGGGAGAACTATAATTCACTCTTACAGAAACAAAATCCCTGTGTAATTATCACTGCAGCTCAACCTTTTTCCTGAAAAAAAACTATTGAAGGAATGCGTTGTTGCACTTTAACATACATTTTGCCTCTTAGAAGACCCTCCTCCTATTGCGCCTTCTGTCACCCTCTTACCTCCACCCGCCCTCCCGATCCTCAACCCCCTGCTCGTGTCCAAATCCCTGACTGTCCAGCGCTTTGAGACGTCCTCCTGACATAAATTTCATTTGTTGTTGAATTTTAATCTAACATATAAAGTGTTAATACTTTACTTCTATGGGGTTTGCTCTTGTGTGTTCTGATGTGGAAACTCAATCTCCTGTTACGGCTTCAAGGGGAGATAAATATTTGCTTTGATTTTATTTTGTTACACACGCACACACTGCACATTCACACGCACACACACTTTCACACACACACACATTCACATGCACACACACACACATACCGCACACACACTGCACATGCACACAAGCACGCACGCACACAAATACCTACTTTTACCTTCGGACAATGCACAGCAGTAATTACAGTCCTAGCAAATATATCACAAACCCTGTTTCAGATGAGTTCTATCTGACTGTCCACGTTTTAACTACAAATAGATAGTCATTACAGCTGAGACACTTTTTCATCCAGTGTTGTGTTTCATTACTGTATGAAATACAAAGCTTATTGACTAGACAAAGTCGTTTGCCTACGAAACACACAGTCACGGTAAACCCAGCGAAGCTCTTTGAGACGTCCCCCTGATGTGAAAGATGCTTTATCAAATGGGAGGATTATACATATTATTAATAATAAGAATATATCAGTCTAAATGTATTGGTTAGAGCGCTCGCCTCGAAAGCAAGATACCTAGGTTTGATTCCCGGCAGGACAGTAAGCAGTAATTGGGTACCCGGTTTTTTGTTGATTGGCAGATCATGAAAGGCGCTCTATAAATGTAATTTTGTCGTCGTTGTTGTCGAATAATTTGGTCACTCAATCCACGACTGTTTATGGGACATTGCTGTGTGCAATTGGCTGCCACGTTTCGCCCATGGAAATAGACTTAAGTCAATCCACTTTTACAGTGGGTTCACTGTGAAGCGCTCGGAGACACCTCAACGACGTGATTAGGTATCAAAGTATCAAAGATCCAAAGCAAGGAATACACTTCACAGTGATCCAACACTGCGAAGTCGCGCAAAGACGTCTCGAAGACGTGAATAGGCACTGCGTCAAACGGAAAAGGTTTATTATTGTTAATGTGAATAATGTTCTAATTATTGGTTTGTTGACTGCTGCGCTATCGGTGTCGGGGGGGTGTTAACTATTTTCCCCTCTTGTTTGCAGGAGACGTTGATGAGAGTGTGCTCGGGAGCACTTTGTCTCGCCCTCTGTACCTCTGATCTCCAGGGTAGCTGGGCCCTCCATGCAGAACAGTGGTTACATCTCTCTCATCATGGCTGTCTAGGGATCAGCACACGAGCCAGGCCTTGGGCAGATATGCCAGCCTCCGATGACAGCGCAAAGTGGCTGGCAGGCTAAACAAAACCAAAAAAAACGAATCTACACGCATCTACAACAACAACAACAACAAAACACTTTAACCGAGTGTTAAATCTTTTCCATCTCTTGTTGGGTGGTGGGGTTGGGGGGTTGGGGGGGGGGGGGGGAGGGAGAAAACCCGACGTTAGAAAGAATACGAAACAGCGAGGTGGGCCGATATGTCGGCGAGTGATACGTTGAATGAGAAAAAAAAAAAAACGAGATCCTTCTCGACGGGAGGAGAGTGGGATGTGTGCGTTTCATTGAAGAAGAACGGGGATCAATGCTTGAGGTGACAATGCTTTGGCTTTTTAATCATCCCAAATCTTCTTGTGGTTTTTTTTCTTAAACTGGAATCGAGCGCAAGGTTGGAGGGGGTTAGGGTGCGTGAGGAGGGTAGTGGGGGGGTTGGAATCGATCTCTCTCTCTCTCTCTCGGAAAAAACACATCCTATTCGGAACACGCCTGACTTGCGGATTCAGGGAGCGAACGCATGTTCAGCCCACTTGCCTCCTATCCCTTCTTCTTTGCCCCCACTCCCCGTCCCCCACACACTTTAGAAAGAACAACAAAGAAAATTTAAATCCTCTCCTTTCTGCCTCTGGGTGCTTTTTAAGCATCAGTAGATTTTCTGTTGCTGCTCAGAAAGACAGGCAAGTAAAGCGCCAGGTTTGCAGAAATACCAAGAGATGTGGAGCTTGTTTTTTTATCCCCCCCCACCCCGCACCCCCGCAAACAACTCTTTTAAATTAAAATAAAAAGCCATCAATTCAAAACACACACACACACACACAGCAGGCAAACGAGAAAGTTAATGCAGCAACAGAAGCAGCTATTTCTAGTTTTGATTTTACATTGATTGGGTGGGGAGGGATGTTTGTTTTTGGAAACCTTTTCAAGATGTTCTTGGAACTTTGTTCTTCGCAGCTTTGCGGCGATAACAGACAAAGGCACAACTTGGGGAGGGGGGTGGGCGGGCGGGGGTTAAAGTCTTTCTGTTTGGGGTAGGGGGTGGGGGGGTGGGTTTACATGCTTTTTTTGTTTTCTCGGCTCCGGAGTTGTCATCTGATAATTTATTAGTGCAACAGCATTTGTCATAATACCCATCTGCTCACACACCCACAGGCGCGCGCACGCCCCCCCCACACACACATACACACACACCACACACACATACATGCGTGCTCAAAGGTACCTGTCTTGAATATGGCGGCGTGTTTTTTTTTAGCAGTTTCACACCCAGTCGCACTCACCATCTTCCTTTTCTTTTTTCGAGCTTACCCGTTGTTTGTGTTTTCCTTCTGTTACCGGGTACCCACACGGAAAAGACTTAGCGGAACGAACGCTAAGTGTAGAAGTGTATTTTTGCACACTGCACGGTCTCATTCATCATTTACTAAACCTTTGGTTGTTGGCAATCTTGCAGTAAAAAAAAAGTTGTTGAACTCCTATTTCTGGCTGTGATTGAATTCTTCTTTGTCCTAAACCCGCTACCCACTGCCTCCACTCGGCTGCCTCTGGTCTCCATGAGTGTCCCTCGTGCTTTCAGCCACCACCCCCTCCCTCTATCCCAAGGTCTTGCCCCTTGCTTCCCCCCCCCCCTTGTTCCTCAGATCAGACCTTCCTCTTCAACAGTGCCTGCGGTCACCACCCCCCCGGCTCAGGATTGTTCTCCGCCACTGTCTCCCACTCCCCTGCCTGCTCGCCACTGGCCAGAGTGAAACCGTAGGCAAGTTTCCTTCCTCCACATAACATGCTTCAATCAGTTTACCCAGCAACGAGTGAGAACCTGGTTGTTAAGACGATGGGAGGATTGCCTTCCAGGTGTAATAATTCCTTCAAAAAAAAATTAATAATAATTTGTTCTCTCAATCCACAAGTGTTTGTGGGACACTGCTGTGCGCAGTTGGCTGCCACGGTTCGTCCACAAAATAACCAGTCAATTCAGGGTATATTCTGAGTGGGTACTACAGTATATTAAACGTAAGGTTTATTATTATTGAGCCTCAATCTCAGGCAGTAAGAGATATTAGAGCAATTGTGAAGCAGTGGGAAGACAAGGAGCAGCACAGAGAGACCAAAAATAATCTTACAGCCACTAAATAATTGTGTTTTGAGGCAAATACGTGACATTAATTCCTTCCATTCCACCCATTGATAACCTGCAAACAATGCTGCCAAGCAATCCTGATTGTTTGCAGATCTTATCAAGAATATCAAACGGGAACTGCAAAGTCATCCTTCCATGTGTTTTTATTTAACTCTTTATTTTGTTGGCAAAACACGGCAGTCAGTTTGAAGCACAGCCGTGCCCTGCAAACAGCCGTGGAGTGAATGACCAATTTTTATTGGGTGGAAGGATGGAGGGGGCTTGTTGACCAGGACACCGGGGGAGAGAGAGAGAGAGAGAAAGAGAGACTTCTTGAATAGTGACGCTGGATCTTTTAACATCCACCTGAACAGGCAGACGGAGCCTCAATTTAACATCTCATCCAAAGGGCGTCACCTCCCAATGCAACCCCCCCACCACTGCATTGGTGTGTTGGGTTAGACTAAGAAGTTAGAGAGCTAGAGGCAGATGTGGTGGGTGGGGGAGGGAGGGGGCGGAAAAGAATGAGGCCATTAAGGAATTTGAAGGTGAGAACAAAAATCTGATCCGCTGGAGGACTCCGCAGTTCGATCGATTGGGGTGATGGTTTGTGGAGTCGTGACTGAGAGAAGACGTGAACCAGAACTCCATGTGGTCTCCATCCCAAAGTCCTTCCACCTCGCCCCCTCCCTGGCCTACTCTCGCCTCAAGACTCCTCTTCGATGGACCCATCGGCAACTCCTTCCCCCGCCACCCCCACCCCCACCGCTGCCTGTCCTCAGCTCGGGTCTGAAGCGGTGACTGTCCAGCGCCTTGGGACGTCCTCCTGACGTGAGAGGCGCTATACAAGTGTCATTTTGTTGTTGTTGGCCTATAACTCGTGTAGGGAGGTGCTGGGGACGGGGTGAGATTACAGTCTGATCGGAAGGGGGTGGAGTGGTGGGGGTGTTGAATAGTTGGATATGATAATAATAATCTTCGCGTTTGATAAAAGTACCCTTATCATGTTGGGTAGATGTCACGTAGAGCCACACCGAATCTTAAACTGCCAATTTATATTGATTAATAGCCGTGAAACTGAAATAAACTGATTAGGGGCTGAAAGACTTAGAAACCAACGCTGATCATAAAGGGTCATAAAGTTCCTCAGCAGATTGGATTTCACCACCCGCTCCACGCCTTTCTCTCGTGTAGATAAGATATGAAAAATGTAATGGCTTCGCAACCTTTGGACGGCATCAGCCAAGATAGGACCAGGACAAGGCCATTCAGCCCCTCGAGCCTGTTATGCCATTGTATTAGATCATGGCTGGTCTGTTCCCCAACTCCATTTACCCGTCTTTGCTCCGTATCCCTCGGTCCCCAAAAGCCTCAGGCCATTAATCCGCTCCATTCTCCCTTGCTCCTTCTGTGTGTGAATCCAATCCATCTGCTGTCGTGGTCTGGTTATCACTAATATCTAGTGGGAAGGGAGAAGGTGAGAGGAAGGGGTTGAGGGAAGGAGTTCCAACGTTTCAGGGCATGGTGGCTGAAAGCACGGCTTCGGATGGTGGAGCGGAGGATTCGGGGACAAGGAGGAGGCCAGGCCCAGTGGAGCACTACATCTCTACTGACGGCTTTTCCTCTTGTTTTCCCCCCCGGTTACCTGTGGGGTACCCCAAGGATCCATCCTTGAACCCCACCCACCCCACCCTCTTCCTCATCCACGTGCTCCCTCTTGGCGATGTCATCCGCAGACACGGGGGTTAACTTCCACCTGTATGCGGTGACGCCCAACTCAACTTTTCCACCTCCAGTTGCGACCCCCAGTCCCCTAATGTTGGCATCTGTCAGACATCAAGTGCTAGATGAGCGTACATTTCCTGCAGTTAAATGTCAGCAAGACGGAAGCCATACTCTTTGGCTGCCGTCGAAGTCTTCCGTCCCACGGATCCGACCTCCTCAACCTACCCGACCTGTCCATAAAACTCTCCGACCCGAGCGCGACTTAGGTGTCAGGCTCATTCTACAGTTATCATTTGTCATTTCAATCCACAACTGTTTGTGGGGGACGCTGCTGTGCGCAATTGGCTGCCGCGTTTCGCCCACAAATACACGGTCAGTTCACTTAACAGTACATTCTGTGAAGCGCTTTGAGATGTTTAGAAGAAGTGAAAAGCGCTGTATCAAATGCAAGGATTATTATTATTACGTTCTTCCATCTCCGCCACGTTGCCCGTCTTCACCAATACCTCACCCCAACAACTGCCGAAACCCTGGTCCATGCCTTTGTCACCTCTCGGCCAGATTATTAACAACCTCCTCATTGGTCATCCCTCCTCCACCATCCATAAAATTCATACCAAACTCCGCTGCCTGCATTCTCACCCGCACCAAACTTCGTACCCCGATCACCCCAGTCCTCGCCAAACTGCGCTGGCACCCTGTCACAGAGCCGACCGACTTCCAGAGCCTCACTCTTGTGTTTAAATCCATCCACTCCTCTGCACCCCCTACCTCTCTAACCTCTCTCCTCACAGCAGTACCCTTTGCCTCTGCTCTACTGGGTCTGGAGAAGTCCTTGTCCTCGAATCCTCTGCTCCACCATCTGTAGCTGTGCTTTCAGCCACTTCGCCCTGAAACTTTGGAACTCCCTCCCTCATCTCACCTCCTCCTTTCCCCATCTTCAGGTCGCGCTGAAAACCTTTCTGTTCGACCGCACGCACAGTCACCTTCCCCCCTCACCCTGTCTCGGCCTCGGGTTCTGCCGTTGAGACACCGCCTGGCAGGGAGAGAGCGAGGGAGGGAGCGAGGGAAGGAGCGAGGGAGCGAGGGAGGGAGGGAGCGAGCTAGCTAGCTAGCTATATAAATTCAAATTGTAAATGGGAGTTGAGGTATAGATCAGCCATGATCTGATAGAACGTGGAACAGGCTCAAGAGGCTGAATGACCTATTCCTGCTCCTATGTTCAAAGCCACCAGGGCCTGACCAGCTTTGCTGAGGTATGCCAGCTGAGGTATGCCAGCCGAGGCTCTAGTTCCATTTGGTTTAATATTAAACCAGGAAGAGATAAAAGTCAAGGTTCCGCACATACCTGTGTTATCTAATAACCCGTCACTCCACTGTGCAATTAATGCTTAGAAATAAACATGGATTTGATTTAGCGCCTTATCATCCCATCGAGACGTGACAGAATATATACTTTAAATGGAGTGACTGCATATTTTGGTGGGCCAAACGCGGAAGACAATTTTGCACGTTGCTTTGTGTCCCAACCAATTTTATCCAGGGGAATTGTTGGCCAAGAGACAGGGACAGAGAGAGAGAAACTCCCTTCACTCTTCAAATATCACCGCGGGATCTTTAATGCCCACCTGAACAGGCAGATCTCATCCAAAAGACCCCGTTTCCGACAATGCAACAACCCCCCCAGCGGTACATTGGAGCGTTGGCTTAAACTGTGTGATTCCAAGTAAGTCAATCAATCAATCAATCAAAACTTATATTTATATAGCGCCTTTCACGTCGAGAGAACGTCCCAAGGCGCTGTACCCTCAGGTAGGGACAAGAGCGGGTGGTGGGGGGTTGGGGGAGAGGGGCCGAGGCAGGATGAAGAATTGGAGAATTGACTGTATATTTGTGGGCGAAACGCGGCAGCCAAATTGCACACAGCAGCGTCCCACAAACAGTCATGGGGTGAAGGGGGGAAAGATGGCAAGGGGAGGGGTCGGGGTAGGGAGAAGGAGAGCAGGTAAACCGACTGTATAGTTGTGGGCGAAATGGACAGAACCCACAACCTTCTGACTCCGAAGCGAGGGCTCTGCCAACTGAGCCAGGCTGACATGCAGTCATGGTTTATTATTCCTATTATTATTATTGTTGTTGGTAGTATAAATGCCGCGTTTGAAGCATAAAAATCTCACTGTCAGCAGTAAGTGTTTTTATACAGAAGTTATTTGACTTTCAAGATACACAACTCGACAAGTACATTCTTCCAACAAGCAACCATCCACATCCCTTCACAGTCTTTTCACAGAGACCTATCTCCCCAACGGACTTTGTTCTATGGCTATGTTCACCGTATCAACCCGCTCTAGGAAAGAAATGAAATTTAAAGATACAAAACACAGGTAATTAATCCAGTCCTTGGCTCCCTTGACATAGATTAACATGTGGGAAACCATAAGGAATTCCACCAAATTACATCCCAACTGAATAGACTTTCTTGTAAAGGGGATGCATTTTACAGTTCACAAGGTATATATTTGGGACTTTAGACACAGAATATACATATATTTTATATATAGAATCACCTATATCATATTAACAGTGATATTCACAATCAATGGAGGTGTGTCAATTGTTTTTTTTGGTACATGATAAGAATAATAACTCTTGCATCAAGTTGGAACTGGAGAAGAACTTCACATTATGTCTGTAACATAATTAATACATGAAACAACCTTACGTTACCAGGAAGGAACATTTCACTTCTACAATGGTCTATACAGTACTGTATGTCTGTATCCACAGACCTGTCCGCTCCCTCCGCTCAGCCATCTCCGGCCTTCTCCGTCCCCATGTCCCACCACCTTGGGATGTCCTCCTGACGTGAAAGGCGCTCTAGAAATGTAATTGTGTTGTTACATTGACCCATACCACAGCCTTCAGCCTCTCTGCCCCCAGTCTTTGGAACTCCATCCCTTCGCCTCGCTCCCTCCCTATGTTAAGGCCTGTCTCAAGGCCCTCTTCCTCGACCATGCCATTGTTCACCCTCCTACCCCACCCTCACTGCCCTCCACCCCTCCTGATCCAAAACCCCAGCTTGGGTGCGAATCCCTGACTGTCTTCAGTCATTTGCTGTTGAATATTGACCATTTCAGTCTAGCGTTGAAAGAGAGTCGGGGCAGATTCGATGGGCCGAATGGCCTCGTTCTGCCCTGTATGTTGGGAAGAGCAGCGAATGGGTTTGGAGCAGAGAGTTCCAACAACAACAACAGAATTACATTTATAGAGCGCCTTTCACGTCGGGAGGATGTCCCAAGGCGCTGAACAGTCAGAGGTCCAGACCAGAACATGTTGTGGGGGGGCAGGATTGGGATGAGGGAGGGCAGAGAGGTAGGAGGGCAGCTACAGGCCTTGAAGGACGAGGAATTGAATTCATCCTCTGAAGGATGGGGAGCTGGTGGAGCCGGACGAGGGTTGAGGGTGATGGGGTCGCGGAACCCGGTGGGGGGAGAGGTCACAAGCTGCAGAGTTTCGGCGGAGGTTGTGGAAGGCAGTACGGATGTGGGGGAGAAAGTGACAGTTCAGGGTCAAACAAGACACCCAGGTTCCTGACTGGCTTGGTAAGGTGGGAGTGTGCATCCGCGGATGCTGACACTGCCACTGCCTGAGGTACCGAGGCGCTGGTACGAGCCGATCAGGAGGTCCTCGGTTCAGCCGTAGAAAGTTGTCTCTCATCCAGGACTTGATATCTGACTGTCAGGACACCAGTAGTCCTGGAATCGGAAGGTTGAGGTAGAGTTGGGTATCATCCGAGTACATGTGGATGAGGTCACCAAGGTTGTAGAGGTTGAAGAGGGGTCTAAGGACAGAGCCCTGAGGAACACGGTGCGAAATGACGCTGGTCATCAGTGCGAATCGCCGTTGGTTTCTCTTCCCGACAAATCGGGAGGAGAGATGTGGTGTGAGAGTTAGGACCTGAACCAGTCAGGGACAGACTGAACCTTGCAAAGCTGAGGTGAGAGAGGAGAGGAGAGGTGGTTGAGGATGAATGAGTGGTCCACGGTCTCAAAGGCGACAGAGAGGTCGAGGAGGACAAGTGAGGAGGCAGCGGGAACCCTGGACACAGATGGACAAGTGGTCATGTGTGATCTTGACCAGCTCCAGTGTGGGGAGCAAAACACCAACACTGACACAGTGTGGTGAGGGTAGTGGGGGTGTGGGTGTGGGGTGGTGGGGGTGTGGGTGTGGGGTGGTGGGGGTGTGGGGTGGTGGGGGTGGGTGAGGGAATGTATCTGGGGGGGAGCTGGCTGCGAGGTGAATGTACAGAACACATAGAGCTGGGAACCAAGGACGCAGGGAATTTCCACAATGGGGGTGAAGTGGAACCAGAATGGGAAGCAATCCAGGCTGCAGGGGTCAGTATTGAGAGATGAGCTGGAGCTCAGTAGGGTTTGGTTCGAAGCCAAAAACAGCAGCAGCTGCGAAGCGATCAGTCGAGTGTGTGTGGCACCGAAAAAAGGGCAGTGCGGAGTTAAGGTGACACGGGGTCAAAAGGCTCCACGGATACGGTGCAGCATAGAAACAGGCCAATCAGTCCAACCCACTCCTAATGGTGTTTAATTCTACCTTATCCAACCAGTCTAACTCTGTTCGCCCACCGACGCACCTCACTGCACCCATTTAGCCTTTCCCTACGTCATCACCCGACACGTGATCCGAAGCAAGGAGCAGAGAACGGAGCGTATACAACGCGCTGCGTTTAGAACAGTGGCGAAGGCGCCAGCTCTGGTGTCTCTCTCACAGCGCAGGTTCATTGCTCAGCTGAAGGGAGTTTCGAAGCACAGAGATGTCAGCCCGAGGCAAAAAGGGCCCGAAATTCCCCCTGGTCTTAGCCCGGTCACACCATTAGTAATAACAGAAGAAAATCAATCGTAATCCGTGCGCCTTCCTACGTGATTGGGACGTCTCAAAGCGCTTCGGAGAATACACTGTAAAGTGGATTGTGTATTTTTGTGGCCGAAACGCGGCAGCCAATTGCGCACAGCAAACAGTCCTGGGTTGTGATCATTATTATTATTAAGAAGAAGAAAACCGCCTTCTGACTTATGAAGAGTTTTCGCTGCATTTTACAACATTATCCGGTCCAGTGAGGCACTTTGAGGCAAACAGTGTCATATGCAAGGAATATTAATATGATATTCTACACACCGAGAGGGTACTAATTCCACCCTTAGGTGGAAGCAGAAAGCGTTGTGTGTTTCCAGACACATCGGATACATTTCTGTCAGGAAATAATATCAGGGGATACAGTGTGTATTGTAGTTTGGGACATGAACGTTGTCAAGCCAAGGTTGGTGGAAGGCAAACTGGGTGGACCTCGGTCTTCGTTCGTCTAACAAATTCACGTGTTTTTACATGAACATAAAACGGAGGCTGGAGGCTAAGGCTAGGTGGAATTTCTTGCCTTGGATCATTGCTGTACTGACAAAATTGCCAGCCACACATCAATGTCCTGGATGAGAGAGAGAAAGCTAACTTTCCACTGACGTGAAAGGCGCTACACAGATGTCACTTTGTTGTTGTTGGACCCATGAAGGGCGATGCCCATTAGAAGCCCCCTGTAAGGTGTTATCTCGAGGGGAATGTAAAAAAAAATTACAAACACTTTGCAATAGTTTTAGAGTCTGACTTTGGTGATGGTGGGGAAACTGGCTTCAATTCCTCTCTGGTGTCCTGGCTTCCCCGAGTCTCGTCTCTCGCCACGAATTTCGTTCTGATGCTTTTTGTTACTTTCGAAGAGGGTGGGGAGCCGGGGCCAGGAGATATGACCAGTCTCTTTGTTGATCTCCCTCCGACTCCAACAGTGATTTCCAGAGGTGGCTTTTGAATTAACCTACTAACCCCATTCCCCCACCCCAATTCCCAGTCGCTCACAATTCGCCATTGCCAATATCCTGAGTTGTTCAGAAGCGAGGGCAGCCAGTGGGGGGTGGGGGGGGGGGGGTGGGGGGGGGGTTGGGAGAAAGTTCCTTAATACACATCCAACAACAGCAGTAATGAGAATCTCCCTATATAAAAAATATATCTGGCCCGAATCATCCCCTCCACCAAATGCCTTAAACAAGCAGAGAATCATTCCCTTTGTGTGAATGGAGCTGACAAACTCCCTGCGGAGGTGGAGGGAACTTCCAGAAGCCGGAGACCGTCCCTCCACTCCCATAATTCAGTCTTTCTTCATTTCAGTTCGATCCCCCTGGGAGTGGGTGGGAATGTGGGAGTAGGGGGCTGGGTAGTGGGGGCGGATAAAGAGGGACAATGGGTAGGAGGTGGGGAGTGAGGGAGAGAAAGTGGGAGAGGTGGGGTGGGGTGAGGTGGGGTGGGGTGGGGTGGGGAGAGGTGGGGTGGGGTGGGGTGGGGAGAGGTGGGGTGGGGTGGGGTGGGGTGGGGAGAGGTGGGGTGGGGTGGGGTGGGGAGAGGTGGGGTGGGGTGGGGTGGGGTGGGGTGGGGTGGGGTGGAGCGGGGGGTAAAAGAGGGTCATTGGGTTTTCAGGAGACCCAGTTTCCGCAGAGCCTCCCTGCGGGATTCATCCGTCGATCCTCGCCCGGAAAACTGCACCGTGATTCCCGGCATGCGGAAGCCGCTGGGGCGGGCGGTGGTGCTCAGACGCCGGGGTTCGGCGGAGGGCAGGGGGCCGGGCGGGGGGCTGAGGGGGGCCGAGGGGGGGGCTGCCCTCGCGGGCGGCGTCTCCAGCCTGGAGGTGGAGGCTCTCCTGGCGTGAGGGGCCAATTCCGCGGCCGAGTTGACGCTCGTCTTCGCCATGAGCGAGCGGGAGAACAAGGCGTGGCGCGGCTCCGAGGCCGAGGTCCCGTTGTGGAGAAGCGTCTGCTCGGGCTTCTTGACCAAACCCAGCTTAGACAAGGCCTCGTTCCTGACTTGGCCGGATCCAGGCTCTTTGAAGGACGTGCTCCTACCGGAAGCCCAGAGCCGGCTTTTCTGCTGCCTCTCGTCCGACTCCGAGGCCGGCAGGTCCGGCCTGCAGCCCAGATTGGCCAGGACCTGCGCCTTGCGCTCCTGCACGTTGACCGAGGCCTTGGTGATGGTGCCGTTGTACTCTCGGTTGGCCACTGAGATGTTGATGTTGGAGGGGAACCGCTGGATCTTGAAGCTGCTCTGTGAGAGGGGCCGGAGCTGGGGCTGGGATTGGGGCTGGGGGTGAGGCGGAGGTGGAGATGGAGGCGGAGGTGGAGATGGAGGCGGAGGTGGAGATGGAGGCGGAGGCGGAGGCAGCAGCTCCCATGACTCGGTGGGGGACGAGGGGTTCGACCTGCTGTTGTGGTAATGGAAGGTCCCGCCTCTGGACAGCAGCAGGGGTGACGGCAGCGGTGGAAACGTTGGCGAGGTGGGAGACAGGCTGGCGTTATCCCCCATTCTCTGCGCGATCACCAGCGGGGTGGGCACGGCACCGATCGGCTGTGAGTAGCCAGGCAGGGTCCAATCGAAACTCCGCTGGGGCGAGACGCTGGGGGAGGCCCGCTCGTCAAGGCCAGGACTCACAGACACCGGCTCCGGCTCCTCCTTCGGATAGACTTCGGTCACGTTCATATCTGGGAAGATGAAAGGAACGAGAGGTTAAACGCACAGTTTATTTCGCGGCAACCGAACAGAATCATAGCTTCCTGTCTGTGCCCCGATGCCCAGGTCATCCTGAAATAACATTACAACGACAGTCCTTGCATTTACGTCGTTCAAGCGTCTCTTAAGCGCTTCGCGGGATACACCGTAAAGTCTAACGACTGTGTGTTTTGAGGGCGAAACGCGGCCCGCCAATTGCGCACAGCGGTGTCCCACACACAGCCGAGGATTGAGTGATCAGTTTACTTAAAGAGGCATCATTACTCCCTGGAAAGCGATCTGCCACTCGACTAACAAGCGGGTTCCTACTTACAGTCAGGTTAACAAACGTGTGTGTGTGTGTGTGTGTGGGGGGGGGGAGTAAGCAAACTTGCCTAAGGTTTTGCCCGGCACGGGAATCGAACCCTGGTCCTCTCTTTTGCCAGGCGAGCGCTCTAACCAATGCAATATGTCACTCCACGAATTAAGGATGAATTTCAGAATTCTTCAATATTGCAGGGCTCACAGGCTAAGACTGGATGGAATTACAGTCCTCTGAACCAAAGACTAACCCTCGAACCCCTTCAAATTCATCACACCCCCCTCCGCTCCCGGCCTTTCCACCCCAAACACTGTCTTCTTAGGTTAAAGCAATTCCCAATCAACTCAACATACATCGAACGGGTTTCACGTTATGTCTCTCACACTCCTCCAGCTGAGGTCCGCTGTCCTTCACCAGGTCTATGATCTCCTCACCGCTCAGGTGAGGGTGGGTCTGGGACAGGGTTGGAGTGGCCCTGCCTTCATCCTCCTCTTCCTCCCCGGTCTCATCAGACTGGTTACTGAGCTCCAAGCTGCCGCTCAGCGAATCCAGGGTGGTCTCGAAGAATTGGATGCATTCTCTCTCCTCACGAGACATGTAATCATCATCCTGGACACAAGTGACCAGTGGTCAATGGCATCTTCATAGTCACATCCACCTTCATCCTTACGTGTGGACGTGTGTGTGTGTGTCAGTGAGTGAGTGTGTGTGTGAGTGTGTGTGAGTGTGTGTGTGTGTGTGTGAGTGTGTGCGTCAGCCTGGCTCAGTCTCATGCGCTTCACAGAATACACTGTAAAAGTGAGGTGACTGCATATTTTTCAGGCCGAAACGAGCAGCCAATTGCGCACAGCATTGTCCCACAAACAGTTGTGGATTCAGTGACCATTTTTTGGGGCGAAGAAAGGGATTATTACCCCCCGGAAAGCAATCCGCCAACCGAATAACAGCCTAGACTGTGAGCTCAAAGTGCCCAGATAATGTCCTGTGTGTGTGTGTGTGTGTGTGTGAGTGTGTGTCGTGGGGGTTGAGGGGTGGGGGGGGGGGGGGGCTTGAATCCCTGCCCGGCATGTGGTGGAGATACTCACAGAGCTGGGGTCCATGAATGTAGGGCCAATCCCACTGTCATTGCTCCCCATTCTTCCTATTCCGCGCCCAGCCAAAGCTCCGAAATCCAGCTCAGAATACGTGACCTCGACCGGCATTATCTGTCAGGATCCTTCCTGAAACACATCGGCAAAGTTACCGACGGACAGGCAAACCAGGGACCGCATAACTAGACAAGGCCGAGTTCCATAATAATAATCCCTTGCGTTTGATATCGCGCTTTTCACGTCTTCTTCTAGACCGTGTCTCAAAGCGCTTCACAGAATACACTGTAAAGTGAATTGACTGTATATTTTGCGGGCGAAACGCGGCAGCCAATTGCGCACAGCAGCGTCCCCCCACAAACGGCCGTGGATTGAAGTGACCAATTTTTATTTGGAGGGATTATTATCAGGCGTGTGGAGTAAAGAAACTTGCCCCAGGCTTTGCCCTGACCCGCCGGGAATCGAACCCAGGTCTCTCGCTTGAGAGGCGAGCGCTCTAACCACCGAGTGATGGTGGGGTGGAACATTAGGCAGTTTTCCTCACTCTGCACACCCACGCCTCTGTTTACCTGGCAGTGAGTAGGAACCCAGTTGGGGCGGCGATGTAAAAGCGCTAAATAAATGCAATTTCTTGTTGTGGTTGATGTTATTATTGCTACACGTGGGAAAGGCAGCTTCCGTCTGCTCCGCAAACGTTTCCTTTATTGTCTGTCTCACCCGACATCGGTTCAATCCAAGCGCAGCCAACTGGTCACAGTCTCACACACACACACACACACACACACACACACAGAGGAGTGGCTTTGTGCTCTGGAGAAATTTATGATCGACAACAAACTGAGCAAACACATGTAGCCCATCTGGCATGTGTCGGGAGTCCACGCAATCTGCTGGACGACCTTTTATTTTTAGACTTATATCAGCGGAGGGGGTGAAAATCAATCGACTTTACAGTGAAGCGCTTTTGAGACGTCTCGACGATGTGAAAAAGCGCTGCGTCAAATGCCAGGATCGTGGTTAATGTTGTCACTTTCCAGGCCATTCACGGGCCTTGCCTCCCCCGCCTATCTCTCCGACCTGCTGTCTCCCCATCAGCCCCGCACCCCCCCCCCCCCTCTCCCGCCTCCGCTCACTCGGCTCTGGCCTGCTCCGCGTCCACAGCCCTAACCTCCCCACCATTGGTGGCCGGGCTTTCAGCCTCTCTCTCTCTCTCTGCCCCCACACTCTGGAACTCCATCCCGCAATCCCTTCGCCTCGCTTCTTCCCTTTCCTCCTTCAAGGCCGGTCTCAAGACCTTCCTCTTCGAACGTGCTGTCTGCTCCCCTCCTAACTCTCCCCCCTCTCCTTCTCTCTTTCCACCTACCCCCCCCACCCCCCCCACCCCGCACCCCTGCTCGAGTCCCGACCTAATTGTTCAGCGGCTTGGGACGTGAAAGGCGCTCTCTGAATCTAATAACAATATAAGTGTGAGTTGTCTCGCTGTAGTGAGCTGATGCACACACTTATGTACACACTTACACTCACATACACTGACTCAAGTACATACAGACACACACAGAGACTCACACGTGCGTGTACGTACACACACACACACACACACACATCGACTCGCACACAGAGGAGAGCCATTATTCACAGCCAAGGCTGAAATCTCTCAGTGAAACGCTCATCAAACATGGCATTCCAGGGACCTCTCCCATTTCCCCTCTCTTTCCTTCTCCCCCAAAAAGTAAACAAGAGACAAGTCAAGCAAAACTGAGCAAGTGAGAGCGAAAGAGAGAGTGTGTGTGTGTGAGAGAGAGAGAGAGAGCGCAAATGAAAGCGAGATCCAATTAGGGAGGGAGGGAGAGAGAGAGAGAGCAAGAGAAAGAAATAGTGAGCGAAAGAGAGTTTGTGTAACTTTGCTCAAACCGGATCTGAACCAGCTTCAATAAGGTCAAAACAAAACACAAAGTACTACAGATGCTGGGAATCTGAAACAGAAGTTGCTGGGGAAACTCAGCAGGTCAGGCAGCATACATGGAGAAAGAAAACAAGTCAACGTTTCCCCCTCCACCCCCCACCCCCCCCTCCCCACCATCACAGGTTCGTTGAAACCCATCCATTTGTTTATTTTCAACCCATCAGTTAATATTCTTTTTCCTTTGTCTCCCATGTCCTGCCTCTCCCCGACCCGAAACGGTGACTCTTTTTCCTCTCTCCATGGATGCTGCCTGACCTGCTGAGTTTCCCCGGCGACTTCTGTTTCAATGAGGTCAAACAGTGTTTTAGTTCGTCGCCATATACCTAAGGTGCCCAGCCCATATCTTGGCATTTGCTTAAAATCTTTTCAAGGGATGAAGATTTTTTTTTTGGTGGGGGGGGGTTTATCGTGCGGTGGTCTGTCACTGGACTGGAAACCCATCACCGTTGCTTAAGAGACTCCAAACCAAACTGAGATTTCCATGGACGCCACCTACACATGGAAATTTCTGCGTATTGGAATGGAATACATGCGCTCTCTCTCTCTCTCTCCGTCTCTCTCTCTCTCTGTCTCTCTCTCCGTCTCTCTCTCTCTGTCTCTCTCTCCGTCTCTCTCTCTCTCGCTGGAGGGATGCCTCTACTAATTTAATTATTCACTCCCCCTGAAGGTATCTCCGTTCCCACCTCGACCACCTCCGCCCACCCTCGCCCCAGTCCCCACCCCATTCACTTCATGGCTGTTTGTGGGGACGTGGCTTTGTGCGTACTGGTTCCTTGTATAGAACACACAGTCACTACACTTCACAGCGAGGCGCTTCAAGATCTTTCAACCGCACGATAATACTTCTTAACAATCCTTGGATTTGATACCGGCGCATTATCAAGCCGTTGAGACGTCTCAAAGCGCTTCATAGAATATACTGTACGTGAACTGACTGTGTATGTTGTGGGCAAAACACAGCAGCCAATAGTTACCCCCCGGGAAAGCGATCCGCCAACGGACTGACTGACAACCGGGTTCCTACTTACTGCTAGATAAACAGAGGAGTGTGTGTGTGTGGGGATCAAGGAAATTTGCCTGAGGTTTTGCCCTGTCTGGGAACTGAACCTGGGTCCTTCTTGCTCGCGAGGCGAGCGCTCTAACCACTGAGCTACAGGGCACCATGAGTCTGGGTTAAAAAAAATTTAAACCGCATTGAAATTTTCCTTTTATTCCGTGGCTGAGAGGTGGACGGCTAGAGCAAAAGAAAACATGGGCTGATGTTTTGCTAATTGTTTACTCCCCCCTCCTTGGCCACACAGATGGGTGACGCTTGTTGTGCGAGAGAAAAAATAAAGTTACATCACCAACAAGTTTGTTTGTGACCTTTCTCCCCCTTCCCACCCATCCACCCCGCTCTGAAACACAAAACTCCACCCCCCCCCCCCCCCCCCACTCCACCCACCCACCCCCAGTTTGCCTGCCTGCCAGACGAGACGCACAGTCACTGCACTGTGTCCAGTGAGGCGCTTTGAGACGTCGCTTTGGGAGTCGCTGCGTTGAGGTAAAAGGTCTGTGTTGTTCCAACAAACACCATGTTTCATCAGTAAAGAAACCCACCCCCTGCTTCCTGCTGTGAGCTCATCATCATCATCATAATAATAATAATTATACTAGCGTTTGATAAAACGCCTTATCACATGCACCGAGATGTCTCAAAACCGCTTCACAGGATTGACTGTAAAGTGCAGTGATTGTGTCTTCTACAGGCGAACGCGGCGGCCAACGTGCGCAAACACCAGCGTCCCCACAGTCGGCGTCAAGTGAGTGAATCGATTTTATCCGGGAGTCTGTTGGCCGGGCCATCGGGAGAGAGAAACCTGCTTCTCTGTTTGAGTACAGCTGTGGGACATTTAAACGTCCGCCTGAACAGGGACCTCGGGTTTTAATGTCTCAAGTAAAAGGACGGCTTCTCTGACAAAGCAATGCTCCCTAACCCCCCATCCCCAAAGGACCCACAACCTTCTGACTCAAAACACACAGTCACTCCACTGTACAGTATACCCTGTGAAGCGCTTTGAGACGCTCCCTCCGCTCAGCAGGCTCCAGCCAAACCGCCCTAGCGTCGGCGGCTGAGCTTTCAGCCTCTCTGCACCCCACGATTTGGAAACTCCATCCCACAGTCTCCTCGCCTCGCCTCCCTCCCTCCCTCGCCTCCATCGAGGCCGGTCTCAAGACCCTCCTTTTCGACCGTGCCTTCAGCCGCCGTCCTACCTCTCCACCTCCCTCATCCAACCCCTCCCGCCCTCACCCTCCTCCCCCCTGCTCGGGTCCTGACCCCTGACTGTTCAGCGCCTTGGGACGTCCTCCCGACGTGAAAGGCGCTCGACATGTTTTGTTGCCATTGTTGTTGTCTCCACGACGCTGGACCAAAGGCAAGGATTATCATCATCGTCATCATCATCAGGAGACAGGCTATTGGGGGCAGCCGAATGAGAAGGACCTCTCGCCCTCTCCACCGGAGAGAGAGATGGGAGGTGGAGGCTGGTTGGTCGAGTGTCGCTTTTATTCAATGAACTGGATATCATTTTGCACAGCTACATGAGCTGTGTTGGTCGGCATGGCAATGACCAACGCCAACTGCTCACGGAGGCAGCAGGAAGCTGATAGTTTCTCTAGACGGGTCTTTCTACCTTAGAAACTTGCCTAAAGTTTCACCCTGCCTGGGGATCGAACCTGGGTCCTCTCACTTGCGAGGCGAGAGCTCGAAACCACTGAATGGGATGGGTTGGGCTGAGTATTCCACAAACTGTAAACCACACAAATGGGTCACATCGCAATGCGAAACCGTTGATCAGTAATTAAGAGGTTGGAGATACTGTGAAACACTAGCAGGTCAGGAAGTTTCCTTACTCCACACGCACGCACGCACGCACGCACGCCTGATAATAATCCCTCAAGAAAACAATAATAAATTGGGTCATTTTCACGACTGTTTGTGGGGGACGCTGCTGTATGCAATTGGTTGCCGCGCTTCGCCCAGACATATACAGTCAATTCACTTTACAGTATATTCTGCGAGGCGTTTTGAGACGTGTAGAAGACGTGAGAAGCGCTACGTCAAATGCAAGGATTATTATTTTTTATTTATCAAAGCGAGTCAACCTTTCGGGTCCACGACCCTTCGTCAGAACTGGGACATGTTGGGAGGGCAGAGGCTTTCAAGGACTATCAGAGAGCGGGCGAGGCAGGACAAGGAAGGGAGGGCAAAGGAGAAAATGGGGGCGGGGGGGGGGGGGGGGTGGTAGAGGGTAGGAGATGATGGCTTAAAGAGATAAACGTACTGGGCTGTGTCAGGGATATCGCGCTGTGTAACACCGTAATTACATCTTTTGGTCGAAAAAAACGAACGAGAGACATTATGTCAGCAGTCAGAGACCCGAGACGGCCTGTCTCTAGAACAATGTGGAGCACAAAGATCTCAGTCACCCTCTCCGTCACCGCGCTCGCTTTTCAATCTAACTTTGTCCAACTCTGCCACTTAAGTATTTAAGTGGTTCTCTTAAAACTCTTGTGGTAGCCTAGTGGTTAGCGAGCCCGCCCACAAAACACACAGTCACTCTACCTTACAACATATTCACACTGGCAGGAAAGTTTTTTTTGGTGTGGAATCCTGTAGGTTAGTACTGTAGTAAGATCACTCGCCACGCATTTGGGAGGACCCGGGTTTGATTCCCTCTTAGGCAAGTTTCCTGACTCCACACAAACATGCCCACGTTTACCTCGCAGTCAGTGGGAACCTGTTAAGTGGATTGGTGGATCGCTCTCTGGGAGTCATAATCCCTCCCGTGTAATAAAAATGTGGTCACTCAATCCACGACTGTGCGTGGGGCACTGCGCTGTTTTACGCCCCCAAATGTACTACGACGACAACAACTTGGATGTATACAGCGCCCTCCACGCCGGACGGCGTCTCAGAGCGCTTCACAACAGCGGATCCCGGGACCGAGCCAGGGGGACAGGGGGGAGAAAGGTGACCAAAGGCGCGGTCGAAGAGAAAGGTCTTCAGCTGGGACCTGAAACTGGGAAGAGAGGGGTGGGGGGCGAGGCGAAGGGAGTGAGTTCCAGAGCTTCGGGGCGTAGTGGCTGAAGGCACGGCCGCCCATCATGGAGCGGAGGATTCGGGGGACGAGGAGGAGGCCAGACCCGGTGGATGGAAGGCAACGGGGGCTGGTTTGAGGAGCGAGGAGGTCAGAGAGGGAGGCGGGTGCAGAGGAGTGGAGGGATTTGAAAACAAGCGTGAGATCCTTGAAATCGATCCTCTCCGGACAGAGAGCCAGTGTTACTGTCAGCATTATTATCAACACATGGCTGTTTGCGAGTCCTCTGCGTGTGCGACAACTAAATGATATTTTTACGGCGCCCTTCACGTCGGGAGGGCGTCACACGGCACTGAAAACGTGGAGTGACAAAAAGGAGTCAACACACTTGACAAGGATCACTTGTGAAATACTTTTGAGGCAAACACACCAACTCCACTACGTAGACAAAATAGGTTCTACATTGTCTGTGTTCTCTCCCTCCACAAACCGGTATTTCTGGCTTCGGCAAACCAGTTTCATGTTACGCTAAGTCACACACACACACACATACACACACACAAGAGTTTAGAAGGTGTCATTAATAGCTTGGGGAAAGAGAACGAGAGAGAGAGAGAGAAGACTTTTATTCGCCCACAAAATGCACAGTCAATCGACTTCACAAAACGTTAAAATTTTCAAGAAGGGGATGGATAGATATTTTTCACGTCAGGGGATCAAGGGATACGGAGCAAAGGCTTGGAGTTGAGGTCAGCCATGATCTTATAGAATGGCAGAACAGGCTCGAGGGACTGAATGGCCTGCTCCTGTTCCTATGTTCTTTAGCACTTCGAGACGTCCCAATAACGTGATAAGGCACAATATCAAACTCAAGGTTATTATTAGTATTACTGTACTATAATTTTCCTTATATCTGATACACTCGCTGCCTGTCTTGTCAAATCTACTCCTGTAGCTCAGTGGTTAGAGCGCTCGCCTTACAAGCGTGAGACCTGTGTTCGAATCCAGGCAGGTCAGGGCCAAACCTTGGGCAAGTTTCCTTACTCCACACACCTAATAATAATCCCTCCAAAACAAACACAATAAGAAAAATTGGTCATTTTCAATCCACGGCTGTTTGTGGGTACGCTGCTGTGCGCAATTGGCTGCCGCGTTTCGCCCACAATTATACAGTCAATTCACGTTACAGTCTATTCTGTGAAGCGCTTTGAGACGTCGATAAGATGTGAAAAGCGCGATATCAAAATGCAAGGATTATTATTATTATTATTACTCAAAACGCCTCACAGGATTTACCGCAGGGTGTAGTGACTGTGAATTTGGTGGGGCTCTCTCTCTCTCTCTCTCTCTCTCTCTCGCCTCTGAGTCGCAAAGTTGTGAGTTCAAGCCCCACGTCGGGTTTTGGAAATATAACCATCTCAAGCTGATACCTCAGGTACAGCGCTGGGGGTAGGATTGCATCGTTGGAGGTGAGGTCCTTCAGATGGGATGTTAAACTGAGGTCCTGTCTTCCTGTCATCATCGAATCTTCCGGCACAAAAGGAGGCCATTCGGCCCATCGAGTCTGTGCCGGCTCTTTGAAAAGAGCAACTCAATCCCACTCCCCAGCTCTCTCTGCACCCCATAACCACACAAACCCTGTCCTCCCCAAATAAACGTCCACCTCATATTCGTGAAAAGAGAAGGCGGGTGGGGTGGGGGGGGGGGGGGGGGGGGGGGGGGGATGGGGGGG
>CM068746.1:5645509-5702473 GCA_035084275.1 Hydrolagus colliei | reverse complement strand
TGTCTCATTTTTAAAATATATTTGTTATAATATGTATACTGTGTGTGTGTGTGTATATATATACGAAGCCAAAACTCGTAAGTGATAGGGTGGCCCTAGCTGAACAAGCAGCGGGAAAAGCTTGCCAGACAGGGCTCCCAATGGTTTAACAACAACAACAACTTTAGTTTATATAGCGCACTCCGGACGGCGTCTCAGAGCGCTTTTAGCTGGTTAGACTCTGGGCGGTTACCATCCCATACTGTGGGTTGCCGTTTCCCCCCTGCCTTGGCTTTTGTCAATTTGTGTCTAATACTCTAGAATCTTAACCAGCTACAACCACACATCTTGTATTGAGAGCGAGGTCTGATCAGCTTTCTCACTGCTTGTCCACCTGGGACCATGCTACCCTTTGGGGCTTTGGCTTACAGGGTTAGCAGGAGCTGAGTTTGATGACTCCCCCCCCCCCCCCCCCCCCCACACCCGCTGACTGGTCAGCCCTTTCAAGGTCCGAGCGATGAGCCAGGCTGGGGCAGTGCTGTCACCAGTGAGAGCCCTGCCTGGATTTACTGCGGCCCTCAGCCTGGGTAAAGAACCGGACTGGAGATGGTCACGGAGGGTGGGCTCCATTCTGACATTCCTTTGCCGAAAGTGTCACCTTGGCGCCAATTCAGCACCAAGGAGACAGACTGCTGATCTCCCCAGCAAGGAAGATAGTCACGTTTCAAGGTCAGATTGCCTGGGTGAACATGTAAACTCTGGGAATCGCTCAGTATCTCTGAAAGGCAGACAGAAATATGTCTCCACAATCTTGCCTGTCCCTTTTCCGATTGGGAAAGCTTTTAATTGCCCTACCACCTACGCTCTCTGCATCGGCAGGAGACCGACGCTCCGATCTGCGCGTGGGAATTTACTTGTGTCCTAAATATAATGGATTATATATTAAAAAAATGTGAATCTTTACACTCACGTTTATGTCTCCTGCTGCCTCGATTATTCCAATATCCTCCTCGCCAGTTTCCCCCCAGCTTCACTATCCACAAAATAGGATTGCGCCCGTCCGTGCCCCACAAAACAGTCGCGAATTGAGTGACTACTTTTTTTTTTTTTAAATCCCCACGAAAATGTTTCAGAAGCGGTGGAAAATGTCAATCGGATAGATAGCTCCCCATAACCTTTTCACTTTCCGATTCTCCCAGGCTGTGAGCGCAAGGCAAAATGTCGCTGTACGATGACTTGGGTGTGGAGACCAGCGATTCGAAGACGGAAGGCTGGTCCAAAAACTTCAAGCTCCTTCAGTCCCAGCTGCAGGTGAAGAAAGCGACACTCACGCAGACCAAGGTAAAGGTTGTCTTTAGAGTCTGGCTGTTTTGGGATGTTTGTGGGGACACTGCTGTGCACGGTTGGCTGGTGTGTTTCGCCCACAAAATATACAGTCAGTCCCCTTCACAGTATGTTTTGTGAGGTGCTTTGAGGTGTCTGAACTTTTCAAATCTCTCCACTCCTCTGCACCCCCCTTACCTCTCTGACCTCCTCTCCCCAACACAGCGCCCGTTGCCTTCGCTCCTCCGGTTCTGGTCTCCACCTTGTCCCCCGAATCCTCCCCTCCACCATCGGCAGCCGTGCCTTCAGCCACTTCGCCCTGGAACTCCCTTGATCGCTCCCTTCGCCTCACCACCCCCCTCTTCCTAGTTTCAGGTCTTAGCTGAAGACTGTTCTTTTTGACCGCGCCTTCGGTCACCTTTCTCCCCCTGGCTCGGGCCCGGGATCCATTATTGTGAAGCGCTCTGAGACGCCGTCTGGCGTGGAGGGCGCTGTATAAATCAAAGTTGTTGTTGTTGTATATCAAATGCAAGGAATATCATTGCGATTAATTCTTCCGTAGACGCAACGTGCAAAGCAGAGCACTGTTTTAGCTCCAGTCATCGACTTGAAGAGAGGGAGCTCCAGCGAAGACAGACAGATCATTGACACACCACCTCATATAGCTTCAGGCTTGAAGGTAAGTTGACCTGAAAGACTCGACATTCAAATGCAAGGATTGTGATTATGAATCAGATATTCTTGGAAATCCTGAAGCCCCTCCAAACCAAACTGAGAATTCCAAGCATCCCACCTACACGTGGAAACTCCAAAAGTATCTGTTGGAATGGAATGCTCTCTCCCTGAAGAGTTTCAGTCCACGGCTGTTTGTGGGGGACGCTGCTGTGCGAAATTGGCTGCCACATTTCGCCCACAAAATATACAGGCAATTCACTTTACAGTGTATTCTGTGAAGCGCTTTGAGACGTCTAAGATGTGAAACGCGCTATATCAAATGCAAGGATTATTATTAAGGGACGCATCCTGCTTACCCGATCCCAGAAAGTATTAGGGTCAGGTTGGGAATAGCCAAGAACGTGGGGGAGGAAGCCCAAAGTGTGCAGGTTGGGGAAGACTGCGGAGTCTTAACCTGCTAAAACCACATGGCTTGCCATTGATATGACTGTCAGGCGATCTTTCCCACTACTTGTCCATCGGGACCACCCTACCTGTTAGGGTCTTTGGCTTGTAAACTGTATTGTAATTTAGAGGGTGATCGTTCAGGTTTTCCTTAAAAGAATTATTGCTGCCATCAATATCTCGGAAAGGAATGAGAGTTCTTGCTGTGTGTGTGCCTGTGTGTGTGTGTCTGTCTGTGTGTGTGTGTGTGCGTGCGTGTTTGGGTTTGCAGTAAGGATCTCAGTGTTGCTTCCATCCAGGATCCTGTGCCGAGCGGATTCTTGTCTGGAGAGGCATTAATCCCATTGGCTGATGAATACGATCCCATGTACCCGAACGACTACGAGAAGGTTGTGAAACGCCAGCGGGAGGAGAGGCAGCGGCAGCGAGAGCTGGAGAGACAGAAGGAAATCGAGGAAAGAGAAAAGTAAGTCCTCATGGAAAACATAAGGCTTTGTTTGTTCAGTACAAATGCTGTGCAAGTTTACATATATAAATATGTTTCATTTTGGGTAGAACGTCCAAAATCTGCTCACTTAATTCACAACTATCGCTTGACAGTATATCCTACGAAGTGCTTTGCGACGTCTCGATGGTGTGATGAGGCACTGCATCAAATACAAGGATTATCAACAACAACAGCAAAATTACATTTATAGAGCACCTTTCACGTCAGGAGGACCATTACAGTATTAGAACATTTAGTTCTAATACTGTAATGGTATTAGAACATTTAGTTCTAATGGATCAAAGCGAGGCTGGGAATGATTGGAGATTTGAAGACCTTCCTCATTGACCGCGCTTGCAGTCACTTTCCCCCTCCCCCTGGCTCGGCCTCGGGTGTCCGCCATCGTGAAGCGTTCTGAGACCCCGCCCGGCGTGGGGAGTGCTATGTAAATGCAAGTTGTTGTTCGCTTAGCAGAGTTGGACGTTGATTTTTTTTTAAATAAAACTTGTCGGCGTGATAGTTGTTTTAAAAATTCATCCCCGTCTCTCGAACTGAAACCCGCAGGCGAAGAAAAGAGCGACACGAGCAGCCGACCGGATTCGCGCGAAGACCAGACCCCGACTCCGACGAAGATGAAGAGCGAGATAAAGAGAGGAGGAAGAGAACTCGGTGTCCGGCGGCTTTCACAAGTCAGTGTCCCAGTCACTGTTCGGCCTCACTTAACTCTTTGCCCGTTTTCTTTGGCTCGGAAAGAAGAGTCCCATAGCATTGTGGTTAGAGCGCTCGCCTCGCAAGGGTTCGATTCCTGGGCAGGGCAAAACCTTAGGCAAGTTTCCTTACTCCGCACGCACATCTCCATTTATCAAGCAATAAGTAGGAACCCAGTTGTTAGTCGATTCGTAGATCGGTTCACGGGAATAATAATCCCTTGCGAGTATTCCCATTGTTATTATTATCATTATTATTATAAGAAGCTTCAAACGCTAAGAGCTTTCTCTTCCTTTGTGTTTAGATGTGGGAGGAGCAGCCATCGCACCACCTTCGTCACTCGTCGAGAAAGACAAAGAGCGTATGTATAAATTCTAATAATATCATAATGTATCATGCATGTATGAATTCACTGATGCCGCTATTTTATATGACGTATAATATATATATATATATATATATATATATATATATAATATACATACAGTCAATTCACTTTACGGTATACACTATGGAGCACTTTGAGACATCTAGAAGACGTGAAAAGCGCTATATCAAATGCAAGGATTATTATTATTATTAATTCTTCGGGTGAGACGTTAAAATAAAGTTGTGTCTGTGCTGCCTGTTTATGTTGTGGGCAAAATAGCTGTCTTTTACACGATCGAAACTGCACGGTTCTAGCCTTAAATGCTAATTTCTTTTTTTTTCTCCCCCCGCCACCCCCCGCCTTCCTTTTTCCCCCCACCCCCCCCAAGTCATTTCACCTTTCCAGTACGAGGAGGAGGCCAGATCGCGGTCCACGCCCTCTTCCAAGGCTGCCATTCCTCCACCTATTTACGACGAGCTCCCAGAGAGATCCCGCTCCCCACCCGGCCCCACGAACTCCTTCATTGCCAACATGGGGTGGGTGAAGACTCCAAAATACGTCTGCATAGAGGGCTGGGGGTGGGGGCGGAGGGTACCATTTTGTGGTGGGTGTGGGGTGGGGGGGGAAATTACCTAGGTGCAGGAACCGGCCGGTGTTGAATGAGGTACTGCAGAGAATGATTCCCCACACATAGCAAACATACAGCGCGCTTCACATGGGGGAGAGTTTGACACTCGCGGAGCACGACACCGAGCCAGGGGGAGAGGGGGGTGGGGAGGGGGGAGGGGGGAGGTAACCGTGAGCGCAATCTAAAAGGAATGTCTTTAGGTGGGATTTGAAGGGCAGGAGGGAGAGAGTTCCAGAGTTTCGGGGCGTAGTGGCTGGAGTGTGGCTGGGGAGGGCGCGAGGATTGGAGGAGAACTGTATACACATCACATATGGGCACACATGTGCCTTGGAGTTGGGTGTCCCACATACATATACAGGTATCCCCCGATTTTCGACAGGGTTCCTGAAAAATGTCACGTAAATCGAAACGTCGTAAATTGAAACGCGGTTTCCCATGTGGTCCCACGAAATACACTACGTACTATGTGCATGCGCAAAACAGATGTGCCAATTTTTTGGGGGTCGTTAAAATTAAACCAAATGTCGTATATTGATAAAAGGTGTTAAAAAATTATGTTAGTTAAATCAAAACAGTGTAAATAGAAACGTAAATCAGGGGATACCGATTTATCCGTAAAATATAAATTTTACATATTATAACAACTACAACAACAATCACAAACGTCCTGGTCTCAGGAAGCGGATTAATGTGACTGTTTGACTCTGGCGGTGCTGTGTGTGTGTCGCACACTGTGCGAGAGTGATGACGCTATTATAAAGTGTTTTGTTTGCTGTGTTGGTGACAGAGGCACCGTGGCACACAAGATCATGCAGAAATATGGATTCCGCGAGGGCCAGGGTCTCGGGAAGCACGAACAGGGCCTGAGCACAGCGCTGTCGGTGGAGAAAACCAGCAAAAGAGGGGGAAAGATCATCGTCGGCGACAGCACGGAGAAAGGTACACGGCGCTTTACTACTGCGCGCGTTTCACGGCGTTGTGATCCTCTCAGTCCAGGTCTGGTTAGAGCTGGAGGAAACTTCGGTCTCGCTGCCCCAACCTCTGGAACTCCCTCCGCCTCAACCCCTCCCTTGCCGCCTTCAAAGCCCACCTCGAGACTTTGCTTTTCGACCGCACCTTCAGTCATCTTCCCATTACCGCCACCCTCTTTTTTGCTCCCCACCCATCTTGACTCCAGCCCACGGCTCTGGAGTAAACCCTTGAATGTCCCAGTGCTTTGGGACGTCCTCCCGATGTGAAAGATGCATTGTAAACACAAGTTGTTGTTGTTGAGGGTGTTGGGCTGAGGTGGTTGCCTCTTAGTTGGAAGTTTGTGGGTTCAATCCCCGCAACTGGAACTCGACAATGTCCTCTTCTCCCCTCCCCCCCCGTGCCATTGGTGGACAAACTTTTGCACTTTACCCCCACACTCTGGAACTCTCTCCCCAAATCCCTCTCTCCGCTATCCAAACCCTTCTAAAAACTTATCGCTTTGACTACGGCTGAAATCTGTTGTATTTCAATGCAATTTCCATTGTATTGCAATGCGACGTAATCCTGTGTGACTGGCTGGTGTGATTCAGGCTGGTGTGTGACTGGCTGGTGTGTGACTGACTGGACTGCACTGCCTTGTGTGATGACTGGCTGGTGTTTCTTGCACTTTGTTGTTCGCGCGTTGACCTGAACTTTGCTTTCCTGGATTGTCCGCAGTGGAACCGCCTGCAGTTGTCAAAAAAACAGAGGCAAACCCGTTAACAGAGATCCTAAAAAATCCCACCAAAGTCGTCTTATTGCGGGTAAGAAAACGACCCCTTATTGACGCCCGTGTGAATGTTTACCGTGGCATATTAGCCTGGCCTGTTCACCTGAAGAAAGAGTTTGATCATTGCTTTCCTCCTGCTGGGGTATAATTCCACTAGTTACTAGAGCAGTGGTTCCCAAACCTTTTTTTGCTGCGACCCTAAATTGGCCTCCGACGGGACCTCCCGACCCGTAGGGGGCGACTGCGGGACCGAAGCGAAGCTCAGCCAAGACGATATCTCCGTCTTTTTTTGTGGACTCAGCGCAACTCGTGAGTATGGTCTATCATACAAATTGGTTGGCGGTGTCGCCTCGGGCACGTTTCAACATTAAAAAAGCATTTTCAGCATTAAAAAAAAAGCAACAGAAAAATAAAATTCTGATGACCCTTCGTGACCCTACTGAGGACCCCCGCCACCCTAATTTGGGAGGTTGGGAACCACTGTACTAGAGTCTAGTACTTTGCTCAACTGGTTGCTCAATTGTGAGCTTCAAATAAAAAGTGTCCCTTACCTCCACGCTTCTAGCAATAGTGGGTCTCCAGTAGTGATCAGAAGTGGGAGCATATGTGCTTGTGCATGTTTGTGCGTGTGTGTTTGTTTGTGCGTGTGTGTGTGTGTGCGTGCCTGTTCAAATCCACTCATTGCCTGGCACCTCCCTACCTTTCTGACCTCCTCACTTCCCAATCCATCACCCAGCTCCTCCGCTCGACTGGCACCAAGTCCTGCTCATCCCTCACATCCTTCTGCTCACCCACCCCCACCCCCACCATCAGAGCCACTTCAACACCAAACTCTGCAATAGTCTCCCTCAATCCCTCTGCCTGGCCCCCTTTCTCCCGCCTGAAAAGCTTCCTCTTCGACTGTGCTTACGCTCTCAACCCTATTCAACATCTACATGCTCCCCCTTGGTGACATCATCCTTAGACATGGGGTCAACTTCCACATGTATGCGGATGACACCCAACTTTTATCTTTCTGCCTCTACCCTTGACTCCAGGACCATTGCTGTCCTGATAGACTACCTGTCGGACATCAAGTCCTGGATGAGAGCTAACTTTCTACAGTTGAAAGTCAACAGGACAGAGGCCCTCCTGAGTGGTCAGCGCCTCCGCACCTCAAGCACCGGCAGCATCAACCTCCAGGGTTGCACACTCCACCTCACCAAGCCAAACTTGGGTGTCTTGTTTGATCCTCAACTGTCTTTCCTCTCCCACATCCATGCCATGACCCTCTCTGCCATCTCTCCCCTCCACAACATTGCCCAACTCTACCTCAACCCTCAGGCCAATGAAACTCATTCATGCCTTCATCACTTCCAGGCTTGATTACGCCAACATCCTGCTTGTCGGCCTCCCCAATTTCTCCCTCCATAAGCTGCAGATCATCCAGAACTCTGCAGCCCATGTCCGCTGCATCCACGACCTTATCACTCCCATTCTCGCCTGACTACACTGGCTTCCCATCACTCGGAGAATTCAAGATCCTGGTCCTCACCTTTAAAACCCTCTGTGGCCTTGCCTCATCCTACCTCCGTGAACTCTTGACCCCCTATCAACCTGTCCACTTAGCGCAGTCCGGGCTGTTCCATGTCCCCTGACCCACCCGCCCCACCATTGGCAGGTGAGCCTTCAGCCACTTAGACTCCAACCTCTGGAATTCCATCCCTCACTCCCTCCTTCTCGCCCCCTCCCTGGCCTCCTTCAAGTCCCGTCTCAAGACCCTCCTCGCGACCATTACTATCTGTCACCCCCCCCTTCCCCTCTCTTCCCTCCACCCTCCCCAATTCCAACCCCAGCTTGGATCCAGCACCTTAGGATGTCCTCTTGACGTGAAAGGCGCTATACGCATGTCATTTGGTGGTTGTTGCTTGCACACCACATCCTCAGTTTATCTGCTGCAAGCCAGCCCACCCCAACTAGGTGGCGCTCTTTTGCATTGGGTAACATGCACATGGCTGTGTTGGTGTATCAAGAGAGTGACTGGAAGGACGTTTAATTTTAAAGTGAATTTCAAATGTCCAGTGAATATATGCACTGATTGCTGACGGAGCTGATTAACTCGCTGTCCTTTGGTCCCTGGTAATAATAATAATAATAATAATCCTTGCATTTGATATAGCGCTTTCCACATTTTATCAACGTCCCAAAGCGCTTCACAGAATATACTGTAAAGTGAATTGACTGTATATATTTGTGGGTGAATCGCGGCAGCCAATTGCGCACAGCAGTGTCCCACAAACAGTCGTGGATTGAAATGACCAATTTTATTATTGTGATTTTTTTGGAGGGATTATTATTGGCTAGTCAGACATCATCATCATCATAATAATCCTTGCATTTGGTATGGTGCCTTATCATGTCTTCGAGATGTCGCCAAATGGAGCTTCACAGAATAGCAACAGGTTGAATGACCTCCTTCTGTGCTGAAAGTTTCCATTCATCAGACTGTGTTTGCTTCATTCCCAGAATATGGTGGGGGCAGGAGAGGTGGATGATGATCTGGAAGGTGAAACCAAGGAAGAGTGCGAAAAATACGGCAAAGTCACCAAATGTGTTATCTTTGAGGTAAGAACGTTGAACTCTGAATGGTTTTGCTCTCTGTCCCTCTCGTTCTTTCTTTCGAAAGCTCGTGTCTGTATCTATAATAACAGTCCTTGCATTTCATATAATGCCTTATCACATTGAGACGCCTCAAAAGTTCTTTACAGGATATACTGTGAATTTAATTGAGTGTATTTTGTGGGTTTAACACTTTCTCTATCTCTCTTTCTGCATATCTGTATGGCTCTCGGTATTTCTCTCACTCCTCTCTCTCTGTACTTCTTTCTCCGTATCTCTCTCTCTCACTTGCCCAAGCTCTCTTCTCCTGAACGAAAGACGATAGTTTTAACAACAACAGCTCACATCTACATCGCACCCCTCACACAGTGTAGGATTCCAGAGCGCCACCATTTCCTCTGATGGAAACACAACACATTAATGGTTCCTATCTCTTTCCTTATATCAAATAATCTGAACCCAAAACTATAGGCCTGCTGATATTATGTAACTCACGGCAGGTGTAAAGTGATCTGTACTGGCAAGTGGGGCTCTTATACAGTTGGTTTCTACTTAATTTAGATATTTGGGCCCACTCAACATTGGGTACCTTATGTTAGTAACATATGCCTCAATGCAGTGGGTGCTTTATGATGCCAAATTGAGGAAAGACATTAGCCTAGCTCAGTTGGTAGCCTTCATTATTTCTGAGTCAGCTGGTTGTGAGTACAAGTCCCACATCGGGCTGACACTCGGAGGGTGAGGAGTGGGTGGGAGAGGGGAGTGCTGCGTTGTCGGAGGTGTTGTCCTTTGGATGAATCATAAAACCCAAATCCCATCTGTTCCTGTTCAAGCGAATGACACAGATTTCATGGTACTATTCGCAAAGAGAAGGGAGTTTCTGAGTTGTGTCCTGGCTGACAGTCTCACCCCCCCCCCACTCCCCACTTCACAGGTGGCTGTTTGTGTGGGGACAGTGCTGTGTGCAAATTAGGCTGCCGTGTTTGCCCACAAAAATGCACAGTCACTCCATATAATGGTAAATACCTTTTAAAGCGCATTATGTCATCCGCAGACATGGGGAAAACTTCCACCTGTATTGCGGATGACGCCCAACTCTACTTTTCCACCTCAAATTGCGACACCCAGTCCCCTGATGATCTGTCAGCAGGTCTGTCAAGAGCTGGATGAGCGCAAACTTCCCGCTATTAAATGTTGTCAAGACGGAAGCCATACTCCTTTGGCTCTCGTCGACGTGTTCGGTCCCACGGCTCTCACCTCCTCCACCTACGCGACCTGCCCCTAAAACTCTCCGAACCCGTACGCAACCGAGGCGTCAGGTTCGACGCCCGATTATCCTTCCTCCTCCACATCCGCTCCCCCTCACCAGCTCCCAGCAGGAACATTGTGCACACCGCACATTTGTAAACACGGCAAAACAGCCATGGAGTGAGCGACCGACTTGATTTGTGGGGTTCGTTGGCCAGACGAAAAAGAGAGAGAAACTCACTTCTCTTTTTGAATAGCACCACGGGATCTTTAACGACCCACAATAACAAAATTACATTTATAGAAGCGCTTTTCACATAGGGAGGCAGATGGGTAGTGAGGTCCGACAATGACAGATAGTGATCTGTGCTGGGGTGTCAGCCTTGACTTACAAACCCTAATGGGGCGGTGGGGGGAGCTACTAACTGAGCCAGGCTGACACCTCGATCCTCTTAAATATCTCCCTGTGTGTGTGAGGTGCTGTATCCTGCGGGGCTGTTGGAGACACTGGCGGCGTAGAGCGAGTTTGTTTGCCTCCGAAGTCGGAGGCCATTGTTTTCGGCTGCTTCCTGTTGCGGTTTCCTTTCTCTGTCACAGCTTCCTTTCCAAGAACCGGCTTCCACTGAGTTAACACCTCGTGTTTTTATTATTATGGACTCTTCCCCCCTTGCTTTGCCCCCCCACTCCCCCCCACCCCACCCCACCCACCACCACCCCCATTTTGTTCTGTGTTCAGCTCTACTGTATGAAATACTATCTTGCATGAAGGGAATTATGTAAATGTACGCTATGGTTGCTTTGGGGAAATGGATTTCAAACAGAGGTAGAATTTCTGAATGTTCAGGACACATAGTTCCAAGAAAACTTGCATGAGTCACCTGGGCATTAAGCCATGTTTTGACAGCGATGCTGCTCTGAGTGTTTGTGAAGGAGTTTGTGTTGCAACTGCACTGATTACAGTTCATCACCATTAAATTTCTTCCATTTTACTGGCCGTGCTTGGAGACCAATTCAAGTTGCGTAACTCCACGGACTTCCAGGCACACACATACACAGTCGGGTCCGGGTTCACATCTCGTTCCGTACCCAGCCTAGACGTCAGGTTCGACCACCCAATTATCTTTCCTCCCCCACATCCGGTCCTTAACCAGTGCCGCTTTCTTCCTTCTCTGACGCATCGCCCGTCTCCGCCAATATCTCACCCCAAAAGCCACCGAAACCCTGGTCCATGCTTTTGTCAATGGTGGTTCTTTGCCAATGTGTGCCTTAACACTCCAGGACTAGGTGAGGAAAGCCCCTCCAGAGAGAGCATGTTCGCTGCACACAGGGCAGGCAAGGACCGTAAACGTGTGGAACTCTCAGTTTGGAGACTGTGTGCTTGGCGGTACATTTCACAGCTGGCTGACCACTCAAGAAAGGGATTGCTGTCGCCAGTTATATTGCCGTGACTGCTGAGATCACCTAAGTGAGCCCAGACCAGGGCAGTCAACCATCGATATTTCCAGGCCCTGTCTCCTCATTGGACACAGTCGTTGTGGAGTCACTGTGGGAGAATTAAAGGCTCATTTTTATGTTAGAAAGAACAACTTAAGGAGAGACCCATATATCAATCCTTGGCATTTGATTTAGTGCCTTATCGTGTCATTGTTACACTGTAAAGTGGATTAACTGTGTATTTTCCTAACGAAAGGCATTATGACAAAATAAGTTTGTGGACTTAAGTGAAAACTAGTGTACGATGCTTCCTGCAATTAATAGCTTTGTGTTGATTATTTTGTTTTGTGTGGCTTTTCAGATTCCCGGGACGCCAGATGATGAGGCAGTCAGGATATTCATAGAGTTTGAGAGAGTAGAATCCGCCATCAAAGGTAAGGGCACTTCTGTGGGGTTTGATTTTACAGCAAATCATCGCCAACCACAGAACCGTTGAGTCATTCACTTTCGCGTGAACAAGCAGCGGCAGAGGGTGGCTAGCGGAGCTTAGAGGAGGCTCAGCTAAATTGCCTGCAGCTATGTCATGTTGAGGTATAAATAGTAATAATAATCCTTGCATTTGATATAGCGCTTTTCACATCTTATCGACGTCCCAAAGCGCTTCAGAGAATATACTGTAAAGTGAATTCACTGTATATTTGTGACGGGCGACGGCTGAAGCTAAGAACGCACAGCTTGCCATTGTAAAGTAGACACTGTCTGGCAAGCTTCCTGTTGATCATCTAACTGAGACCCATCCCACAGTCTCTTCACCTTGCCACCTCCTTAAAGGCCCATATCAAATCCCTCCTCTTGAACTGTACCTTCCATCACCCGCCTACCCCTACCCTCCCTGCCCTCCACCCCTCCTGATCCTAACCCCCAGCTTGGGTCCAAATCATTGACTGTCCAGCGCCTTGGGACATCCTGTGAAATTGAAAGGTGTTGTGTAAATATCATCTGTTGTTGTTTGTGGGTGTCTGAAATGTGTCCTGCAGATGCCTTGTTGTGGGGACAGCTGATTCCAAACTCGGCAGTAATAATAATAATAATAATTTTGCCACTCAATCCATGACTGCTTTGTGGGACACGGCTGTGTGTAATTTGCTGCTGCGTTTCGCTCACATAATGTAGTCAATTTACTTTACCGTGTATGCTGCAAAGTGCTTTGAGACATTTATTATTATTATTATTATGTCAAACGCTAGTATTATTATTTTAATGAACGCTTCTTTCCCCCTGGTGTTTCAGCTGTCGTTGACCTGAACGGACGCTACTTTGGGGGCCGAGTAGTAAAGGGCTCTTTCTACAACCTGGACAAATTCCGCCAGTTGGACTTGGGTGACCTGTTCTGAAGTGGTTGTCATCGCCGGCCTCTCTCTTCACACCCACTCCTCTATATATATATACACACACATACACACACCCACCTCCCTCGCCCCCTGGTCCATTGGCACCAGTGGATCCCAATCTCGTGCTATGTAAAGCTGTGACGGGGAAACATGAAACAAACCTGCAGCCATTTGTTAAGCCTTGTTGTTACCCTCCTCCTCCTCCTCCTCCTCCTCGCTCTCCCCTTTTCCTTTTCTTTTTGCCCCCACCCCCCCACCCCTCCACCCCTCCCCCCCACAAGGTTCAGATTATCCTCTGTCAGTCACCCCTCTGTTGACTTGACCCTGAAATGGCTGGTGTATAAGTCTTTTAGGTTGTTTTCTTTTCCACATTGGAAGTTGCACTGTTTGTTGTGTCCCAGAGTGTGCTGCTATTTTCTGTTGCAGTTAGCTCTTTCTCTCTCTCCCCCTCTCTCCCCTTCTCTTTTTCTTACCACACCATCTCCCACACCATCGCCCTCCCTCCCTCTCTCCATTCCTCCCTAGTTAGAGGGGATTGACGTGGAGAGAAGCAGTTTTCGGTGATTGGTATCTTTTACTTTTATTTCCATCTTCTTTCTCTCCCTCGAAACCCCCCCCCCCCCACCTCCCAGTCCCTCACTCCTCTCTCCGTGCCATCTCAATCAGTAGGTATCAGCCCATGGATCTCACAATTCAATATCTACTGCATGTGTATGTGTAGATTAATATACTGCAGTAACACTTTCTGTTTACTGGTGTCAGTTCCCTTGAGTAAAGACCTGTACAATATCTAGCCATACGGACTGGAAACTGGCAGTTTAGAATCCCGCTCCTCTGCTAGTTAGCTAGGAGCAGGGAGTCCAGTAGCACAATGGTTAGAGCGCTCGCCTCCCAAGCAAGAGGCCCTGGGTTCAGTTCCCTGGTGGGGCGTGACCTTAGCCAAGTTTCCTTACTCCACACACACGCCTCCGTTTACCTAACAGTGAGTAGGAACCCAAATGTCAGTCAATTAGCGGATCATTTAAAAATAAAAATACCATCATAATTTGGTCACTCAATCCACGACTGTGGGTCGCTGCTGTGCGCAATTGGCTGCCGCTTTTCGCCCACAAAAATACAGTCGCTCCACTTTACAGTGTATTCCGTGAAGCGTTTATGAGACGTCTCGGCGGCGTGATGAGGCGCTGTATCAAATGCAAGGATTATTATTGGCCTCGGTGTAGGGAGAGGAGTGGAAATCAGTCACGGTTGGCCCAGCTCCTGATTGCTCTCCAATCACCCCGTTCCCTCTCGCTCCGAAGGTGAATAGGTAACAGGGTAGGAAAGGATTTAATTTTGACATCGCTCCCTCTCCCCTCTATTTCCTACCTCCCCCCCGCCCCCCCTTCAACTATCCTGCTGTGTCTTGGAGTCAAGGATCACGTTTTGAACAGGCTTGATGGCGAGGTACAGGAGGGCGACTGGCAAGAAGGAGAAAGGAGTCAAAACACGGAGGGGGGTGGGGGGGGAGACGATAGAGACCAGGCCAGGTTTTTTTTTGTAATGCGCACACGTAAATAAAATGTAGGCGCTCGCCCGGGTGTTTTGCAGAACAGTGAATTTCTGCAAACCATTCCCTTCTCTCCCGTTCCTCCTTTCATAACGTGTAGGCGGGTTGCTTTGCGTCTCTCTTGGGAGATCCATCTGCTTAACCTTAAAAGAAAAAGAGAAGTTATTTTCCGAGAGAGAGAGAGTTAGATCATCCCCACCAACGTACTTGTTCCCGTGAATCCATTTGCATTTTGTTTCTCAGTACAGTATTTGGTTGTGTTTTCTCAGCCTTAAACTCCGTGCTTGTGGTGAACAACTGTCCCTGTATTGATTAAAATAATCTGTTGTGGCTCCTTTAAGCATATCGATGCACGTGGTAGATTGCGGTACTATGCACATGCTCTGTGTCTGACGAGGCCTAATTGAACAAGATATTAATGTTTGTTTTCTGTTGAATTAAAGAGCAGTGAAAATGCATGGACCAGCCTCGATGGGGCCTTTAACATTGATGTACTTTTTAGCTGACATCAATGTGGCTCATTTAGGAGATGATTTTATTTTATTTTTTCGCTCGAAATAAAAGGGCATTTTAGAAGAGAAAATAAATGGAAAAGAATGGATAAAATGATCGAAGAAGCTCTGAATAAATGTAAAGGTATTCGTAAGCCCTTTTTTTTTTGTTGAGTTATATTTCATTGGGAGTCCGATAGGATAGTGGGAAGCGCACTCGCCTCGCAAGTGAGGGGACCCTGGGTTGATTCCCTCGCAAAACAGTTTCCGTACTCCGCACACCTCTGTTTACCTGGCAGTAAGTAGGAACCCGGTTGTTAAGCGATTGGCGGATTGCTTTTCCGGGGGTTTACTAATTCCCTCCCCTCCGAAAAAAAAATGTGTTCACTCAATGCACGACTGTTTGTGGGATGCCAAGTTTCGGCCACAAAAATACACAGTCGGTTAATTTATACCATATATTCTGTAAAGCGCTTTGAGACGTCCTTCCACTGTGAAAGGGTGGGAGTTGGGTGGGAAGCAGGAAGATGACTGAACGGGCGGTCAAGGAAGGAGAGGTTTTCGAAGCATTTTGAAAAAGACTTACGCGATTGGTTACGCAATAGTCTTTGAGGTGTTTCAATGATGAATGAAGGGCAAACATTTTGAACTGAACACACAGATGGGCTGATTGAGCAAGCCACAGCTGATGCATTACCTTCACTTCCACTTTTATCAAGAAGTGGCTAATAATTGACTACATTTTCCGTGGTAGAGCCGCATGTCACCTGACAGGTGTGATTGTTATCCACCATTACCTCAGTGCTGTGGAATTTGTGAGTCCCATAGTGCAGATGTTAGGGCGCTCTGCTTGAAAGCGAGAGGACCTGGGTTTAAATCCCTGGTGGGGCGAAACCTTGGGACGCATTTCTTTACTCCACGTGTCTGTTCACCTAGTAGGAACCCGGTTGTTAAGTGGATTGGCGGGATCGCTTTCCAGGGGGTAATTATCCCCTCTCCCCCAAAAATGGTCACTCAATCCACGACTGTTTGTGGGACACTGCTGTGCGTAATTGGCTGCCGCGTTTCGCCCACAATATAGTCAATTCACTTTACAATAATACTGTATTCTGTTGAGCAGTCTCGGTGACTTGATAAGTAGCTGTGTCAAACGGATAAATGTGGAGTGGCGGGGTGTGGGGGGAGATTTGCAGACGGGGACAGAAGAAGGAAAGGCAAAGATAATTTGAGAAGAAATCAGAGTTACGATGCACATCTCAATCAGAATATCTCATTTGCTTCTTGATATTTTGATGTTATCTATGCCTTTTGCACACTAGAGCTTTGTTGAAAGGTCACAAAGTGTTGTATAGTGAATCACACCCAATTCCCTGCCCGGCAGAAAGCTGTTTTGACCTGCGTAGAATGTCTGGCATTTTCCCCCTTCCCTAGTGAAGATGTTCGATTCCTGTGGGACACTTTTTTTAAAAAAAATCAATTGCCTGCCGTGTTTTGCCCTCAAAGTACACAATCACTACACTTCACAATATACGCAGTTGTTGGTCGACTGGCGGATTGCTTTCCACAGGTAATAATCCATTTAAAAAGAATAATAATTTGAACATTCAGTCCACGAATGTTTGTGAGATATTGCAGTGCAGAATTGTCAATCCACTTTACAGTATATTTTGCTTTGTGTCGTCTCAACGATGTGATAAGACGCTCTATCAAATGCAAGTATTATTATTTATTGCTTTAAAACAACTTTCAGGTTGAGGAACGCAGGAACCACAAGAGGCTACAATAATAATACTGTAGTAATTTTTTATTTGATACAGTGCCTTATCAGGTTGGTGAGACATTTTAAAGCGCTTCATGGAATTTTACCTAAAGTGCTGACTGTACATAGGTGACACACATGCTGACTTCTCACACACACACACACACACCCACACACATGAAACATAAATTACATTGACGCAGTGTCTTTCGCATCAGGAGGATGTCCCAAAGCGCTGGGCAATCAGGGATTCAGACTTGAGCTAGGGTTTGGGATCTGGAGGGCAGGGAGAGTTGAGGGGGGTGGGTGGGGCGGGGGGGAGCGGGGTAAGAGGGTGACCGAAGCTGTGGTCTGGGACTCTCTTCCCCCAAAAGGGTGTATTCTGGCTGGCTCCATTCAAATTTTCAAGAGCGAGGTGGATGGATGTTTGTTAGGTCAGAGTATCAAGGGATATGGTAAACATTGGTAAAGGATGTTGAGATACAGATCAGCCTTGATCTAAGAGAAAGCTCAAGGGCTGAATGGCTTCTGATTCCTTTGTTTAAAACCATCCATGGCCTTACCCCAACCTACCTTTGTGACCCCCTAACCCCCAAACAACGAACCTTCAAGGTCTGGCCTGCTCCATATTCCTTGACCCACCCGCCCCACCATTGGCGGACGAGCCTTCAGCCACTCTACCCCCAACCTCTGGAACTCCATCCCTCAGACTCGCCCCCCACTCCCTGGCCTCCAAGTCCCACCTCAAGACCCTCCTCTTCGATGGTCCCATTGGTCACTCCAAATCCCTTTCCCGCCATCCTCCCCCGTCCCCGACCCCAGCTCGAGTCTGAAACAATGACTGTCCAGCGTCTTGGGACGTCGTCCTGACGTGAAGGGTGCCATACAAGTGTCATTTTGTTGTTGTTGTTGTATGTTCCTCTGCACTTCTGTATCGTACGTAGCATTTGGATTAAATAAAAACATTGCAATGGCCCAAGTTACTGGTTGAGGATTGTGCCATTGGTTGAGTCCCAGGAAGGAAAGGGAGCTTGGGCAAAAGAAAACCCGCTTGCAACTCACTTGGTTGTGAAAGTTAGTCATTTACCCAACGGCAACGGGACTCGCAAGGCAAACAGTCACTGTGAGACATCGGGCTTCTTGCAAAGTGGGCTGTGGGTGAACGGATACAATATGGGTAAGTGGAGAATTTGTCTTTCGGGCACACATTCGTTTCCTCCCAAGATAGATCGAAATTGTTAGTGCTTTCAAGCGAGAGGACCTGGGTTTGATTCTCAGGCAAAATGTTGGGCAACTTTCCATACTCCACACACCCTTCTCTTTATCCAGCAGTAAGTAGGAAATCACTTGTTAATCGATCAGCAGATGACTTTCCAGGGGTAATAATCCCTTTTCTTTTAAACAAAAACAAGCTAAAATAATAATGATGTTGTTACTCAATCCAGGACTGTTTGTGGGACACTGCTGGGCACAATTGGCTACTGCGTTTCACCCACACAATTCGCAGTCAATCCACTTTGCAGAATATCCTGCGGAAGCGCTTTGGGACGTCTCGATAAGGTGCTGTATCGAAAGCCAGGCTTATTATTATTGCTCCTGTATTTATGTAGGCGAACGGCGTGGCCAATTTCGCAAGGGAACGTTCCCACAAACAACTGTGAAATCAGTGAGCCATAATATATTTTGGGTGGGGGATTGAGAGAGAGAGAGAGAGAGAGAAAATTGCCATGATTTTCTGGGAGAAAATCTTTTTCCTGCTGCAAACCTGTAGGTAGGGAGGGAAGCAGGCAGTGGGTTTGATGAGTCTGGGAGGCTAAGAGTTAACAGACAAGGCACTTCCTAGTTTGTGGTTTGACATCATATTTACACTTGAAAGTAGATTGCCTATTGGAAATCCACACAAGTTGAGCACCCAGGCTTTTATCTCCAGAACCTCATCTGGAGATAGGATTGAAGGGGAGCTTTTCTCTAACCCCCCCCAGCACAGCAGATCACATCACTTTCAGCAACAAGGAAGGAAGGAGACAGACGGACTGATCTTAATCCTTTGCCAATCGTTGTTTCCCTTTCACACACATATATATATATATATATATATCTTCTATCTCTATCCATAGGAAGCCATCACTCTCAATACCAGATGCCATTGGAAGTTGGTGAGTTTTACATTGTAACTTGGTGTTGGGGGGAGGTTAAAGACTGGGTGAGATGACTGTTTTTACGGTTGAGATGCTGTATATTTTACCCTGTTGTTTTGTTCAGCTGTTTCATGGGCGAGGCTTTTTCACATACAGTATACTGGAGTGTCTTTGCAAGAATGATTTTGTGTAGAATAAGGACTCTCTCTGTCTGTCTCTCTCTCTCTATGTGTGTGTATATATATATATCTACACACACAGCAGCAGGGAGAAGGGTTTATAGTGAGAGGTGTTTTGAGACATGTCTCCTTGGCTCTGTCCTTTCTCCCTGCCTCTGATTTCATTTGACCTTAAAAGCCTCGTCCCTTTTTAATGCGGTGGATGAGGTGAATGCATGGTGCACATCCCCAATCCATGGTCACTCGATCCATGACTGTTTGTGAGACATAGCTGTGCGCAATCGGCTGCTGCGTTTCACCCCGGTAGAATACGCAGTCAATTCACTTTACGGTTGCGAAGCGCTTTGAGATGTCTCGATGACGTAATCGGGCCCTGTGATCGAACGCGAGGATAATACGATTCACGGTTTAATTGGCAGTGTAACCAACAACTTGGATTTACATCGCACCCTCACTCACTCGCCCCACGCCGGACGGCGTCTCAGAGCGCTTCACAATAACGGATCCCGGGGCTGAGCAGGGCAGGGTGGGCGGGGGGGTAGGGAAGGTGACCAAAAGGGTGGTCGAAAAGAAAGGTCTTTGGTCGAGATCTGAAGATAGGAAGAGGGTGGGGGCCGAGGCGAAGGGAGTGAGTTCCAGAGCCTCGGGGCATAATGGCTGAAGACATCTCAAAGCGCTTCACCCAGCCCTGCCTTAGCTTGGGAAGGGGGGTCTTAAAGGTTTGCGCTAATGTACCCCCTTCACTGGCGGACTTTATAATAATCATAATCCTTAACATTCAATATCTTATCATGTCTTCCAGACATCTCAAAGCGCTTCAGAGCATACACTGTAGAGTGTAGTAACCGTGTGTTACTGGGCAAAACGTGGTGGGCAAAGCACGGCTGCCGTGCCCCATAAACAGTGGTAGAGGGAGAGACTGAAATTAAATCATACATACACTTTGGGCAGAGGTGCGGAGGGAGGGAGGGAGTGGAGGGAGTGGAAGTCTGAAGAGTACATTTTTGATGTTGATTTTCTGTGACATTTACCGCCCCCCAAAAAATCTCAACTTCCCCTTCCCCGGTGATCATGTGTGCGGTGTGTTTCATTTTTTATTTTAATCCGTGCCTTGAAAACCATTTTATTTTGAAAGTGAGCGAGCTAGAGACAGCTAGAGAGATAGAGAGATAGAGACAGCGATAGGGCGAGAGATAGAGCGAGAGATAGAGAGGGGAGCAATACAAGCTGGTTCACAACCCATTTTGTACCACAGTGGTTTGGGGTCATGAACTCAAATCCTGTGTTATAAAGGGGACATGGTACAAAATGGCTGCCAGGGTGAGCCATCTGGGGTCATGGAGTAGAGTCCAGTAGTGTTGCGGTTAGAGCGCTCGCCTCGCAACCGAGAGGACCTGGGTTTGATTCCACCTGGGAAACGTACCTCGGGCCAAGTTTCCTTCCTCGATACCCCTGTGTTTACCGCAGCAGTAAACAGGAACCCAGTTGTTAGTTGATTGGAGGATCACTTTCTGGTAGTAATAATTCCCCCCCCCCCCTCCCCCCAATGACTGTTTGTGGAACGCTGTTGTGTGCAATTAGCTGCTGTGATTCGCCCACAAAATACACAGTCCATCACTTGATCGTATATTCGGACAAGGGACGTCTCAATGACGTGGGAAAATGCTTTCATCAAACTGCTAAGCAACTAAAATACTTTGTTATTTTATACTATGTTACTCAAAACCTCATCGGCCTTTGTTGCAGATAGCAATGTTACACAGTTGATCATATCTGTGTGGGTGTATGTCTGCATGTGCACATGTATCTACGTGCTTGTGTGTGTGTGTCTGCCTGTGTGTGTGTACATCTCTGTGCGTGTGTGTCTGCGTGCATGTGTGTCTGCATGCATGTGTGTCTGCGAGCGCGTGTGTGCGCGTACATCTGTGCGTGTTTGTGTGTCTGCATGTGTTTGTGGTGTTCTGCATGTCTGTGAGTGTCTGCGTATTGTGTAACCAGCGCCTTGGGACGTCCTCCCAACATGAAAGGCGCTATACAAATGTAATGTTGTGTGTGTCTGTACGTGTGTGCACGCGTGCCTGTGTTTCTCTGTGTGTGTGTGTGTTGTGTGTGTCTGTGGGTGGGTGGGTGGGTGTATTGATGTGTGTGTGAGTGTTATGTTGATTTAAAAAAAAACATTTCTCCTCAGCTCTCCCTTTTCCTTTTGATAATTATCTTTAAATATAAAGCCCTCTAGTTACTGACTCATCAGCCACTTATCAAAATGCTTCATCATTTTAAACCCTGCGGCTTGTTTGTGTGTGTGTGAATGAGGTGTGTGTGTATGTGTGAGTGTGTGTGTATGTGTGAGTGTGTGTGTATATGTGTGAGTGTGTGCGTGAGATCAATGTTAAAAATGCCAGGGATACTATACAAAAAGATGATGAGAATTTCTTCCTGTATCGCCCCCCCCCCCCCCCCCCCCCCCCCCAAACAAATGGTCACTCAATCCACCACTGTTGTGGGGGACACTGCTGTGCACAATTGGCTGCCGTGTTTCGCCCCAAAATATACAGTCAATTCACTTTCCAGTAGGGTCTGTCGATATGGAAATTTTCCAATTTAGATATATCGATGGGCTCATATCAAGATATACCGAAATATCGATATTTTCGGGGTTTTCGTAGTGCGCATGCGCGCATGGCATGAGCATTCGGGGGTGCGCATGCATTCGGGGTACGCACACATTTGGGGCCTATCTCCTCAGGAGGTAAATATATTTCTCTCTCTGTGCCTCTCACACTCACTCTCTCCCTCTCTGTGTTTTTCTGTCTGTGTCTCTGTGTCTCTCTCCTCTCTCACATCCCCCCCATCTCTATCTATCTGTATATTATCACATCCACCCCGTCTCTCTCCCCCCACCCCCCCCCCCCCAGCCGTCTCTCTCCCCCTCACCCCTCACCCCCCCCCCCCACCCCCGCCGTTTCTCTCCCTTCACCACCCCTTGCATACCTGTATATTGTATTCGAGTACTATGAATACAATATGGTGGCTTTGCACCTCGGTCTGTGCATTGTGTATAGAGATGAGCATTCTGGGTCTTGTAGTTCAGTGTGCGCGTATCCTGATTTTTTCGATATATCGACTTTTTCGATATATCGATATTTTTTAAATGTCTATATCGGACCCTCCGTCCCTCCCTCCCCACCCACCCCACCCACCCATACAGGAGAGTAAGTGTAGTGACGCTGTAGTTTGTACACTCTTTGAGTGCAACACACTGTGCCAGTGACTTGGGATGTCCTCCTGACGTGGAAGGCGCTGTAGAGTGAAATTTAGTTGTTGTTGTTCAACAAAAGGTACTGGCGATGCGATAGCACAGGAGGCAGGGTTCATTCGGGATGACAGGGCACGCAGAGAGCAAAGAGCGGGCGAGTATTGTACTGTATTAGCGAGAGAATTGATCGTCAATCTCGGGAACTCACAAGGTTTTCCCCCCCGTAACTCGTGGGGTGAGGATCGAGCCGTGCATTGCCTCTGGCTGACCTCTCCGGGGTCAACTCTTTCGTTCCCCGGAATCTGCAGTCACGTTGGCATTTTCGCACGGCCCGGAACGAGAGGGACGATTCAGGGTTTGAACGTCAGGCTATCTTTGCGCTCAGAGCAGCTGTCGCTCTCAGCCGTTGAAGTAATAATTTGTGGAGCTCCTGTGGCTCAGTGGTTAGAGCACTTGTCTTGGTCTCCCCCCCCAAGCTGGGGAGACCTGTGTTCAAATCAGGCAGGTCAGGGAGAAACCTTGGGCAAGTTTCCTTACTCCACACGCCTAATAATAATCCGTCCCAAAAAACCCCCACAATAATAAAAATTGATCATTTCAATTCACGACTGTTTGTGGGGGACGCTGCTGTACGTAATTGGCTGCCGCGATTCGCCCACAAGTATACAGTCAATTCACTTTACAGTATATTCTGTGAAGCGCTTTGGGACGTCGATAAGATGTGGAAAGCGCTACATCAAATGCAAGGATTATTATAATTATAATAATCATAAATTGGTTACTCGATTCACGTTTGCTGTCTGCGCGGACGTACGTAGTCGGCTGCCACTGCGTTACGCTCACAAAATGCCCACGGTTTCGCTTTGCGGTGTGTTCCGTCGGCGCTTTGAGACGTCTCGAAGATGGCGCTAAGTTAAACGCAGATAGACAACCACGCTGCCACGCGATCAGATCTGGGAGCCAGTCAATAAATAATCCCAATTTTTGAACTCTTTTGTTGGATCAGGTGTGTGGGTGTCTGACTCATGTGGAAACCACTCATCGTCCAAACCCAAACCAGACTGAGGAATCTGTGCTTCCCACCCACACATGGAAATTCCACAGATAGATTGCCAGAATGGAATGCGCACTCTCTCCCTCTCTCTCTCTCTTTCCCTGGAGGGATGCATGTTGCTTACCTAATTCTAGAAAGTGTTATAAACCTGCCCACCCACTCCGTTCAGTGGGCTCCGGTTTGCTCCATGTCCTCCCCCACCGCCCGCCCGACCTACCCTACCATCGGTGGCCGGGCTTTCAGTCTCTCTGCCCCCACACTCCGGAACTCTATCCCACAGTCGCCTCGCTCCCTCCCTTGCCTCCCATCAAGGCCGGTCTCAAGATCCTCCTCTTCGATCGTGCCTTCTGCCGCCCTCCCCAACTCTCTCCCTCCCCTCCCCCCTACCTTGCCTCTCCCCCTTGCTCGGGTCCCGACCTGAGTGTTCAGCGCCTTGGGACGTCCTCCCGACGTGAAAGGCGCCCTATAAGTGTAATTTTGTTGTTGTTGTATGAGGCGCTGGTTGGCAAGACTTGGAGATGCCAGAATGTACTAAACCCCTATAGCTTCCCATTGATATCACTGTCTGGCCAAGCTTTCCCATCGCTTGTCCAGCTAGGACCACCCTCCCCAATAGTTAGGGCTTTGGCTGCAGGGTTAACAGGAGCTGTAGTGGGAGGATTCCCTGCCCCCCAGTGACTGGTCTGTCCTTCCAGGCCCTGCTGATGAGCCAGGCTCAGCCTGTGCTGTCATCACCAGAGACAGAGAGAGCCCTGGGTATACTGGGACCTCAGCCTGGCTCAGGAACAGAGACTAGAGACCGTCACAGAGTGAGTGGGGCAGAGCTGGTCGGTATGGAGTTAACAGATCACAGAAGAGGAGGAAAGGGAGGAGTGAGGCTGTGATGGAGGGCTTTAAAGGCAAGGACGAGGATTGAATGCAGGAAACTTAAACACTTGGAAAAATCAAGGCATCAGCGGTGGCGTAATAGCTAATTATTCAGGTCTATGTTCAGCTGTCTCCACGTGACAGGCTGCGTGATGGAGGAAGGGACTCAGGTTCGTTTGAGAAAGACTTTGATGATGTCAGGGAAAGGCTTGGCATTCTAAAGGGATTAAGTCCTGTCTCGCGCTGATAAAATGACGTGCGAGGGGGAGGGAGAGGTAATCTGAGGGTCAGCCTGACTCCGTTGGTAGTGCTCTTACCTCCAAGTCAGAAGATTGTGGGTTCAGAGGGCAGGGGACAGGGGAGGGCGGAGGGGGAAGAGAGGAGGGCAGGGCAAGGGGAGAGGGGAGGGCAGGGGAGAGAGGAGGGCAAGGCAAGGGGAGAGAGAAGGGCAGGCTGGGGGCAGAGAGGAGGGCAGGGGAGAGAGGAGGGCAGGGGGAGAGAGGAGGGCAGGAGGAGAGAGGAGGAGAGAGGAGGGCAGGAGGAGAGAGGAGGGCAGGGGGAGAGAGGAGGGCAGGGGGAGAGAGAAGGGCAGGGGAAGAGAGAAGGGCAGGGGGAGAGAGGAGGGCAGGAGGAGAGAGGAGGGCAGGAGGAGAGAGAAGGGCAGGGGGAGAGAGAAGGGCAGGGGGAGAGAGGAGGGCAGGAGGAGAGAGGAGGGCAGGGGTGAGAGGAGGGCAAGGGAGAGAGAAGGGCAGGGGGAGAGAGGAGGGCAGGGGGAGAGAGAAGGGCAGGGGGAGAGAGAAGGGCAGGGGGAGAGAGGAGGGCAGGAGGAGAGAGGAGGGCAGGGGTGAGAGGAGGGCAAGGCAGGGGAAGAGACCAGGGCAGGGCAGGGGAGAGAGGAATGCAAGACAGGGGGAGAGAGGAGGGCAGGGAGAGAGAGGAGGGCAGGGGGAGAGAGAGGAGGGCAGGGGAGAGAGGATGGCAGGGGAGAGAGGAGGGCAGGGTAGGGAGAGAGAGGAAGGCAGGGAGAGAGAGGAGGGCAGGGCAAGGGGAGAGAGGAGGGCAGTGGGAGAGAGGAGGGCACTGGGAGAGAGGAGGGCAGGGGTAGAGAGGAGGACAGGGAAGAGAGAGGAGGGCAGGGGAGAGAGGAGGGTAGGGGAGAGAGAGGAGGGCAAGGGGAGAGAGAAGAGCAGGACAGGGGAGAGAGAGGAGGGCAGTGGGCGTGAGGAGGGCAGAGCAGGGGAGAGGAGGGTAGGGCAGGGGGAGAGAGGAAGGCAGGGCAGAGGAGAGAGGAGGACAGGTAGAGTTGTGAAGTTACTGAGCAAACGCCACATGGAGACTTTGGCCTCGCAGTTCAGACTGACCCTCCATTGCAGTGTTGGGGAGAATGTTGCATTGTCAGCAATTCCATCCTTCGAATTAGCCGTTGAGCTCCCTGACATAGAACTATACTGTGTATGGAACTGTGGTGTCCTGTAGCTCACTGTTTGGACTACTTGCCTTGCAAGCGAGTGGGCCCGTGTTTGATTCCCAGCCAGGGCGAAATCTTGGACAAGTTTCCTTACTCCACATGAAATTTGCAGCACAAAAGGAGGCTATTCGGCCCAACAAGCCTGTGCCGGCTCTTTGAGCTGAACACAGTACTCCAGCTGAGGTCTAACCAAAGTTTTATACAGTTCATCATAACTTCCTGACTTTTGACTTCTATGGCCCTATTTGTAAAGTTTAGTATCCCGTATGCTTTTTTAGCAGCTTTATCTACCTGTCCTGCCATCTTCAAAGATTTACTTACATAAACCCACCAGGTCTCTCTATTCCTTCACCCCCCCACCCCCTCTTAAGATTGTACTCTATAGTCTATATTGCCTCTCATTCTTTCTCCCCAAATGCATAAACTCGCATTAAACTTCATCTGCCATGTGTCTGCCCATTTTACCAGTCTGTCTATGTTATCTTGCAGTCTGCTACTATCCTCCTCACTGCTTACTACTTTTCCGAACTTGGTATCATCTGCAAACTTGGAAATTGTACTCCCTATACCCAAGTCCAGATCATTTTTATATATATATTAAAAAGAGCAGTGGTCTCAATGCCAATCCCTGGGGGATGCCACTGTACACTTCCCTCCAGTCAGAAAAACAGCCGTTCACCACAACTCTCTGCTTTCTGTCTCCCAGCCAGTTCTGGATCCATACTGCCAAAGTCCTTTTCATACTGTGGGCTTCTATTTTCCTTACAAGTCTCTTATGTGGCATTTGGTCAAATGTCTTTTGAAAGTCCATATAAACCACATCAACTGCACTACCTTCATCCACCCTCTCCGTTACCTCATCAAAAATCTCTATCAGGTTTGTTAGGCAAGATTTGCCTTTAACAAATCGGTGCTGGCTGTCCTTTATTAACCCACATTTTTCTAAGTGAAGATGTTTTTTGTCCCGGGTTAGTCTCTAGAGGTTTCTACACTACTGATGTTAGGCTGACTGGCCTGCAGTCCCCAGGTTTGTCCTTCTGCCCCTTTTTGTACAGGGGAATAACATTAGCAACCCTCCAGTCCTCTGGCACCACCCCTGTGACCAAGGACGATTGAAAGATTGTGGCCAGAATCTCTGCTATTTGCTCCCGTACTTCCCTTAGTAACCTAGGATGCATCCTGTTTGGGCCGGGTGACTTATCCATCTTGAACGCCGTCAACCTTTTTAGTACTTCCTCTCTGTTTATACTTAACCTATCCAATTCCTCTATCCTCTCCCCCGATACTATGGCATTGGCTGCATCCTCTTTTGTGAAGACAGAGGCAAAGTACTCATTCAGTACATCAGCCATGCCCTCTGTCTCCACAATAAGATTTCCTCCTTAGTCCCCAATTGGCCCCACGTTACCTTTGACTAACCTTTTATTCTTGATATGTTTGTAAAATACCTCAGGGTTCCCTTTAATGTTATCTGATAATGTTATTATGGAGCTCTTGTGGATTAGTGGTTAGAGCACTTGTCTTACAAGTTGGGGAGACTAAGCTGGGGAGACCTGTGTTCGAATCCAGGCAGGTCAGGGCGAAACCTTGGGCAACTTTCCTTACTCCACACGCCTAGTAATAATCCGGCCAAAAAAACCACAATAATAAAATTAATCATTTCAATCCACGACTGTTTGTGGGGGACGCTGCTGTGTGCAATTGGCTGCCGCGATTCGCCCACAAATGCACAGTCAGTTCACTTTACCGTATATTATGTGAAGCGCTTTGGGACGTCGATAAGAAAAAGCGCTATATCAAATGCAAGGATTATATATTATATATTATATATTATATTATCAGGCATAATATAATAATGATAATAATAATTATAATGCCTGATAATAATCCCTCAGAAGAAGGCCATTTGGCCCATCGTGTCTGTGCCAGGCATCTTGAAAAGAGCTGTCCAAATCAATCCCACTCCCCCACTCTCTCTTCATAGCCCTACAAACCTGTGCTCGGCAAATACTTATCTACGTGTCTCTTAAAAATTGTTATCGAATTGGCTTTGAGACCTCCTTTGGCCTTTCCACACGCAGTATATAAAATGCAAGAGTTATTACTAGCATTTTATGTATTGAGTGTGGGGAAGGGGAAGGCAGTCATCTGAGGTCTGGTTGGTGTGTGGCAAGATTGTTATTTGGGCACATTATGTAACGCTCTCCACTGTCAGTAATGGGTGGGGAAATATCCCTTCCAGTCACTCTGCCAAAACTTCAGACTTTGGAGAGAAATAATAATAATCCTTGCATTTGATATAGCGCTTTTCATGTCTTCTAGACGTCTGAAAGCGCCACACAGAATATACTGTAAAGTGAATTGACTGCGTATTTGTGGACGAGACGCGGCAGCCATTTGCACACAGCAGTGTCCCCACAAATAGTTGTGAATTGAGTGACCAAATTATTATTGGGGGGTTTTTTGGACGGATTATTATTAGGCGTGTGGAGTAAGGAAACTTGCCCAAGGTTTCTCCCTGACCTGCCTGGAATTGAACTCAGATCTCTCTCACTTGTAAGGCAAGCGCTCTAACCACTGAGCTACAGGACTCCACAAGGTTTGACGTCACTCTCTGAGCTATTGATCTCTCCTGGAACTGAACAAACCCAGGGGGTCAAACATTTCTCACGGTCTTAATGATAACACTAAGTGGAGACCTTAATGACAACCGCAACAACTTGCATCTACATGGCGTCCTTCATGCACTAAAACGCAGCTGCCAATTGCGCAAAAAAATGTGGTTTGTAGGACATTAGTCCTACAAACACTCGTGGATTGAATGACCACATTTTTTTGAGTGAGGATGGATTATTACCCCTCCCCCCCCCAGTTTGCAAGGCAAGCGCGCTAACCTTTACGCTTCAGGACTATCATGTGAAGTGCTTTGAGGTGTCCATCCTAATGTGGTTGGAGTCCTGTAGCTCAGTTGTTAAAGCACTTGCCTTATAAACGAGAGCCCTGGGTTCAATTCCAGGCAGTGTGAAACCTTGGGCAAATTTCCTAATCTATACGTCTACTAACAATCCCCACCCAAAAACACAATAATAAATAAGTCATTTCAATCCATTACTGTTTGTGTGCACAATTGGCTTTCACTTTTCGTCCACAAATACAGTCAATTCACTTAACAGTACATTCTGTGAAGCGCTTTGAGATGTCTAGAAGACGTGAAAAGCGCTATATCAAATACAAGGATTATTGTTAATATAATGTGAACAACTGTTATAATAATTAATATTATTTCAGGCAAACTAGGTCCCAATGCATGTAAGTCCTTAACCCAGGACAATGTGCTCTATTTAGGCCAATACTTGACTAACACAGATAGTGACTGTTTTAATCTGAGATTTCTAATCTGTCTCCCAATACCTAACCCTCTCTCTGTATCAATACCTCTATCTGGGCCAATGCTTAACTAACATACATTTTAATCTGAATTTAAGATTTACAATCCCATGAACTCATTTCACAGCCCTTAATGCTTTGCATTAATTAAGGTTGCCTTAATTCCGCCCAATCGAGAGCTAAGAAGAGCAAAAGAGGGTGATTTCTTCATTAATCTTCCACGTGAAAGTGACCTCTGGGAAAATGATTCTGAATCAAAGTTGTTGCTGTGGCTTCACCACAAGTCCCACATCTGGTGAGCTTTAACCTCGAGATTTGGGTTAATAATCCAGCAATATTGGGGGTTGATGGTTGGGGAAGAACATGCCATTGATATCAATCATCGTTTGACATCGCAAGTCCTCGCAGATGCTGTGAAGATGTCTCAAAGCGCTTCTCAGGATAGACTGTAAAGCGTAAAGTGGATTGCCCACATAATTGATCAAACTGAGCCCTACTCCCAACAGAACATTATTAGACTAAGGAATAATAAGGAAGGCCCAGCTTGATCTGTGCAGGCTCGTGGATGTGTAGCAGTTTGTCCTCAAAATAGCCAGGAGTCTTAACACGTAATCTTAAGAGCTGATGCTCCAATGCAGTTATGGGTGGGGGGGGGGGGGGGGGGGCTGTTGCATTGTCGGAGGTGCCGTCCTTTGGATGACTCACTAAATCTCTGTGTTTCGCCCACAAATTACACAGTCAGCTCACTTTATAATAATAATAAAAAATCGGTAATTTCAATCCACGGCTGTTTGTGGGGGACGCTGCTGTGCGCCATGGGCTGCTGCGTTTCGCCCACAAATATACAGTCAATTCACTTTGCGGTATATTCTGTTGAAGCGCTTTGAGACACTGTCGACAAGATGTGAAAAGTGCTGTATCAAACGCAATTATTATTTATAATATCCTGGAAAGCACCTTGAGATTGTCTTGACGATGTGATAATCACAGTGGGGTGTGAGGCCCTGGGGAGAAGGAACTGGCAAAGGAACACTCAGCCAAACAACGCAAACAGTGTCTCCCAGGGAACAGGCAGTCAGCGAGAGACTGAGAGGTTGAGAGGCGAGTCACAACACAGAGATGCGAGCGAGTGCAGGAGAGGAATGCTGGAATCAGAGCCAGAACATGGGCGAATTGATTCATCAGCTACATTCAGCTACATTCTTTTCTTGTGTGTATGTGTGAGTGTGTTCCAGAGTGTGTGTACTGGCTGTTGCCATTCAGATAAACATAGCAACCGTAACAGCAGCATCCCGCACCCCAACTACATGCAGGATTACGTTATAATAATAATCCTTGCATTTGACATGGCACTTTTCACGTCTTCTAGACGTCTCAAAGTGCATCACAGAATATACTGTAAAGTGAATTGACTGTATATATTTGGGCGAAACGCGGCAGCCAATTGCACACAGCAATGTCCCACAAACAGTCGTGGGTTGAATTTTTTTTTAAGAGGGATTATTATTAGGTGTTATAATGGCGGGATCGGGGAGGTGGGAGGGACATATACCATTGGTGCGGGTGAAGCAATGTGATTTAAGATCCGTTTATTTATTAATAATAATATTCCTTGCGTTTGATAACAACAGCTTGCATTTATTCAGCGCCCTTCATGCTGGGCAGCGTCTCGGAGGCTGGACAGTGATAGAGTCTGACCTCGTGCTGGGGGAAGGGGGAGGTGAGCGTAGGGACGGTCAAAGAGGAAGATCCTCAGGTGTGATCTGAAGACGGGGAAGGAGGGGACACGGTGGAGGAAGTGAGGAAGAGTGTTCCAGCGTGTTGGGACATCATTCACATCGGGTGGTCATCTCAAAGGCGGGCGGGGGGCGCGGAGGGAGAGTAGGACAGATTTAGAGTAGCAGATAGAGGGGGATGGTGGTAATACTTGTCCTTGCAAGGGACGGGCAGTCAGGGTAGGCAGTGCCTACCGTATGAAAATTAGAAAAAAATTGTAAATTGTAAAATTAAAAATTTTAATTAATTGTAAAATTACAATTCAAAATTGTAAAATTTAAATTGTAGATGATTATTTAATGGTCTATATTTTTACAATGCACATGTGCATAATGCAAACGATTTTTTAGTAGAAACAACCAAAATTATTTAACTGCGATTTGATATGCCTACCTTAAAAGCAACGGAAAGGCAGCGAGAAGCTGTGCCTTTTTTTAACCCATTGAGTTGAATGTAGTTCCGATGCGCATGCGCGTTCCTTTCTCAGTGTCTCTGGGATGATGCCGCCCCACTGATCCCTCGCTCTCGGCTCCCCGCGTGCACGTTTTGGCTGCTGAGCCGAGCTGAGCCTCCCCCAACCACCCTAAATGTCTCTCTCTCCATCCTCCTCTGTGTCTCTCCCACCATCCCCCTCTATCTGCTACTCTAAATCTGTCCTACTCTCCCTCCGCGCCCCCCGCCCGCCTACTCTCCCTCCACACCCCCACCTCCGCTTCCCTCTGCTCCAGTCTGGGCCTCCTCCACTGGGCCCATCATGCTGGGTGTCCCATAGCAGCCATCCCATCTGTCCCATCATCCACTCTGTCCGCCCAAACCATGTCTTCAAGGCAAACACCACTTCCCCCTCTGCCGTACTTTCCCTCCCCACTTCCCCTCCCTCCTCTTTCCCCACACCCACCTCTCCTACACACCCTCAGATCCTCTCCTCACCACTCTCTCCTCCCTCTCCCCCCCACCTCCAACAAACTCATCCGCACTGCCGTCCAAAACGTCCGCTCCCTTTCCAACAAAGCCCTCACTATCTATGATCGCATCCTGGATGAGAAAATTGATATTCTTGGGCTTATGGAAACCTGGCTTTCTCCCAATGACCCCGTGCCTCTAGTTGAGGCCTCCGCTCCAGGCTACACCTTCCACCATACCCCCCGCCCCAACCAACGTGGCGGCAGGGTGGCCATCATCTCAAATGTCTCCCTTGGTCTCTCCCCCTATTCCTCTGGCTGTTTCCCCTCCTTCGAGCACCTCACGCTCTACCATCCTTCCCTTTCCTTAAAAATCCTTCTTCTCTATCGTCCTCCCAAACCCCCTGGCTCTTTCCTCTCCGATATCTCCACTCTCCTCTCCCCCCGTCCCTCAGCTCTGAACGTCTGCTCATCATGGGCGACTTCGACCTTCACCTAAATTCCCCCTGCACCACCTCTTCTGGTTTCACTGCCCTCCTCTCCTCCCTAAACCTCACCCTCCACATTGACTCTCTGACCCACAACCATGGCCACGTCCTCGACTTCATTATCACTCATGGCCTTGACATTTCCGACCTCAGCATCTCGGACAAGGCCATCTCAGACCACCTTCTTGTCTCCTTCTCCTCTTCCGTCCCTCTCCCCTCCACCAAGCCCTCAACCATACTTTTCCGCCCATGGAAAAGTCTCCCCACTGAGACCCTCACAGATGCCCTCACATCCTCTGACCTCCTACCCCTCTGGTCTTCCACCCACAGCGATCCTGAAGCAGCTGTCCAGCTGAAATCCAGGTCTATTTCCAACCCCACCCGCTCCCCCTGGTACAACACTCATCTCCGCAACCCTCAAATGCCAAACCCGGCTGCTCGAGCGCAGGTGGCAGAAAACCGGCCTCACGGTTCACCACCAACTGTGGCTCGAGCATCTCCACAGCTACCGCCGTTCCTTGTGTCAATCAAAAACGGCTTACTATTCCAACATCATCCTGGAGGCAAACAGCAACCCTAAAGTCCTCTTTTCTACCACCCACCACCTCCTCCGCGCACCCCCTCAGGTCTCCTCAATCTTCACTTCAAACGCAAAGTGCGAGGAGGTCATGGACTTCTTTTCTTCCAAGATCCACAATATCCGTCAGGCAGCGTCATCCCCCCATCTTCAGCTCCTACTTAAACCCCCTTCCTACACTCCTTCTCCCCCATCTCTCCTTCCTCCCTCTCAAGCACTCTCACCTCTATGAGGCCAACAACCGGCTGCCTCGATCCCATCCCCACTGACCTACTGCTCACCCAGCTCCCCCTCCTCTGCCCACTGCTGGCTGATATCATCAACCAGTCCCTCTCCGCCAGATCAGGTTCAGTGTCAGCAGCCCATTCCAATGGAATGCCATTGACCTGAAATGTTGATACGCTACCCCCACTCTCTATAGATGCTGCCTGACCTGGTGAGTGTTCCCGGCCACCTCTGTGTTTCTCTCAGCTTTACAGCCTCTGCTGTATATTGGTATATTCGTCACAAAGCTGAGGCTGACCTCTCCTCACTGACCACCAGGGGGAACTGTGGAGTGACGAGCAGCTGATCCCAGTCTGGCTCAGTTGTCTCTCTCTCTCACCTCAGAGTCAGAAGGTTGTGGGTTCAAGGCCCAAAACAGGACGTCGAACTTGTACCAGGCTCCGCGACCACACCACTCACAAATTCAAGATCCTCATCCTCACATTGAAGGCCACTCACGGCCTTGCCCCCGCTTATCTCTCCCAATTGAAACCTGCCCGTCCCCTCCATTCACTGGGCTCTGGTCTGCTCCATGTCCCCCACCCGACCCGCCCTACCGTCAACGAACAGGGTTTCAGCCTCTCTGCCCCCACACTCTGGAACTCCATCCCACAGTCCCTTCACCTCGTTCACTCCCTTGCCTCCACCAAGACCGGTCTCAAGACCCTCCTCTTTAATTGTGCCTTCTGCTGCCCTCCCAACTCTCTTCCTCCCCTCCTAACTCTCTCCCGCCACTCCCCCCTGCCCTGCCTCTATCCCTTGCTCGGGGCCCGTCCTGACTGTTCAGCGCCTTGGGACGCCCTCCCGACATGAAAGGCGCTATTTTGTTGTTGTGCAGTCTAGGCTGAGGCTCCAGTACAGTGCTGGGGACTGGCAACTAATTGGCTGCCGCGTTTCGCCCACAAAATGCAGCCAATCCACTTCACAGTGCATTCTACAACGCGCTTTGAGACGTCTCCATGACGTGATAAGACAACAACCACAACAACTTGTATTTAGATAGCGCCCCCCATGCCGGACGGCGCCTGTAAATTTTAGACGCTATATCAAATGCAAGGATTATTATTATTATTATTATTATTCTGTGAAGCACTTTGAGACATCTCAACAACGTGATAAGGCCCTATACCAAATGCGAGGATTATTATTACTTTCCACTCAGAGGCAGTGCAGTTTACTGTTGCCTCACTGACAATCTCATCATGTTCTATTTCAGGTCCCAAGTATAATCCCCATCAATTAACCAGTTATTTCAGGGATCCAATTAGCAACAAATAGCCTGTAATCCTTTCACCCCAGAGAAACCGGAATAGTCTGTAAGGCGGACGCCCTCTAAACGATATTAACCTACTTACAAGATGAGTGTAATCGCGCTGCAAATTGACTGTGGTTTGATGTTATGTAACACCGTAAGTGCGCGTCCCAAGGAACAGGTGCGAAGCATTTTTTTTTACAGAACAGGTTTGGTTCAGAAGTCAAGTGACGTGAACTTTTACTAATCCACACCAGCAAACGATGGGAACCTGTCTCTCATTCCTATGGCCGTTCAGCATTGTCGAGACGTCCACGAGAGTTTTACCGCAAAGTGCGTCGTTTTGTACGCCTGCGCGACAGTCAATTTGCGTGCAGCAAAGTCCCCATAAACAGCCTTGAAGGGGATGACGCGTAGTTCAATAGAATGATTGAAAAATCACCACTGGGCGGAATAGCTTCCTCCTCTGCTGTTAGATGATGTGATTCTATGATATGCTGTGTGATCCTTATCGCCCATCCGAATGCTGTATTTCGAAACGCCCGTGAGAAGGCAATACCAACTGTGTGTCGGCCTGGTCTCAGTCAGGGTATCGTGAAGACTTGTGCGTTTGATGACAGCGCCTTATCGCGTCTCCGAGACATCTCAAAAGTGTTTCGCAGAATACGTTAGAAAAAGAATAAATTGCTCACTCAGTCCATTGTGTTTCGACCACATAACACGGTATATTCTGTGAAGCGCTTTGAGACGTCCCAAAGACGTGATAAGACGCTATAGAAAATGCAAGGATTATTAGTATTACCATTTTATTATTTGGGTGAAATGTACCCACTTGACGACTAGGGGGAGCCTTTGCCCTTTTCCATTTTAAAGCAGAAATTGACAGGATCTTTCAATCATTTGACTCAACTGATGGAAATTTACATTTATCGTTCCTATAGCTGGGAAATATGGTCCGTGTGAGGAGGTGACATCCATGATCGAGGATCTAATCTGCAGTGTCATCTGCAGGGCTCTGGAGGCTAAATGTTTATGAAGAGGTGGCTTGAGCAGTGCTCACTTGACTGTGACCAAGAGATTGGCTACATTGCTTTCTCTTTCACTCCTGTGTCCGTGAAACCAACCGCTATTCATCATTGAATTGCTACCCAAATCAAATATCTTTGTGGAGTCCTCTAGCCCAGGAGTTAGAGCTCCTGTAGCTCAGTGGTTAGAGCACGCGCCTTACAAGCGTGAGACCTGTGTTCGAATCCAGGCAGATACCTTGGGCAAGTTTCCTTACTCCACACACACACACACACATCGCGTGCCTAGTAATAATCCGTCTAAAATAAAACCACAATAATAAAAATTGTTCATTTCAATCAACGACTGTTTGTGGGGGACGCTGCTGTGCGCAATTGGCCGCCACGTTTCGCCCACAAATGTACAGTCAATTCACTTTATAGTATATTCTGTGAAGCACTTTGAGATGTTGACAAAATGTGAAAAGCGCTGTATCAAATGCAAGGATTATTCTTATTTATTATCAGAGCGCTCGCCTCGCAAGCGAGAGGACCCGTGTTCGATTCCCAAGCAGGGAGTAAAGTTAGGCTGGTTTCCTTACTCCGCACACCTCGGTTTACTTAGCGGTAGGTTGGGAAAACCATGTGTTATTTGATTGGCGGATTGCTTTTCTGGCAGTGACAAACACTTCAAAATAAATAAATGAAAGAATAGATAAATAATACTACTACTTGTACTAATAAATACAATAATTTGGTCACTCAAAGTACGACTGTTCGTGGGATGCTGCTGTGTGCAATTGGCTGCCGGATTTCGCCCACAAAGTATAGTTAATTCACTTCACAGTATATTGTGTGAAGCGCTTTGAGACGTCTTGAAGACGTGAAAAGTCTCTGCGTCAAATGCAACGATTATTATTGGAATAATTAACAATGGCGGCCAGGACTTCCAGACTCCAGATCTGATCTTGGAGTCGGAGCAGCTGATGGATGACTTTCTAAGGCTGATCTCTGTCCTTTCATTCCACCCTTTACTCTGCTGCCTCGTGGCTGTTTCCTGTGCACTCTCTCTCTCTTTGTCGCTCCCACCCACATTCTTGAAGGTTTAAAGCAATTAGTTAGTAGTGAATGGAACGAGTTTTAGCCACTCATCACACTATCGTTTTGTTTGGGGTGTTGCATTCTTAGTGGTATATTCTGTGCAGCGCTTTGAGACATCCCAACGATGAGATAAGGCTTCATATCAGTTAAATTAGAAGATCAGATTTTATTGAACGGCGGGGCAGGCTCAAGGGGCTGAATGGCCTACTCCTGCTCCTAATTCTTATGTTCTTAATAAGAACACAAGAGTGGGTGGCGGTGGGGGGAGTGGTCAACTGGGCACTCTACACAACATTAATAATACGCAATGCAACACAAACCCATCACCGTTGCTGAAGGTTTTCCAAACCAAACTGAGAATTATTTGCATCCCACCCACACCTGGAAACCCCAGAGAGAGATTGTTGGAATAGAATGTGCTCACACTCTCTCTCTCTCTCTGTCTTTCTGTGTCTGGAGGGACACATAAAGCTTATCTAATTCTAGAGAGTATTCAAGTACAGGTTGGCAAGAGCCAAGACTTGTTGTGTTGTTAGAGGCGCTGTCCTTCGGATAAGATGTTAAACCGAGACCCGTCCAAGTTTTTTTTCTCTCTCTCTCTCTGTCTCTCTCCTGGAGCATTACCCCCCCCCCCCCCCCCCAAACCCGCCACCCCTCGCGCCCACCACCAGAATGAGAGGAAATTGGTCTGGAGATTGGATTGATGCAGAGGAAGAGGGCATGGTAATGTAAGCTAGGCATTAGTCACCTGAGACTGGATTGAAAAGTCACAAGATGTGGGTGACCAGATAGCTCGCTCAGTCCATTATAAACACAGCAACGCAACAACACTGCGGAAATTGGAGCCTCGTAAGGCAATCCTTGTTTTGTCTCTGATGGAACCAAAGGAAAGATTTCAATAGTGCACTGGCACGGTTTGGGGGAAGTATATTCCCCTGTGTCGCAACTGACAACCCTTGGCTTCAAATTCCGCCCAGTCTCAGCCTGCAGGTCCATTTTTGGTTCCGAATTGCTATTGTGTCAGTTGGCATACCCGAGTTACATTTGTACGTCACCTTTCACGTCGGGAGGACGTCCCAGTCAGTGTTTCGCAACCGAGCTGGGGTCGGGATTGGGGAGGGAAGGAGGGAGGGAGGGAGGGAGGGAGGGGAAGTGGGATGACCAATGGCACAGTCGAAGAGGAGGTTTCTTGAGGCGGGACTTGAAGGAGGCCAGGGAGAGGACGAGGTGGAGGGATTCCAGAGGTTAGGGGCAGAGTGGCTGAAGGCTCGCCTGCCAATGGTGACATGGGTCGATCACGGGGACGTGGAGCAGGCCGGAGCCCGCTGAGCGGAGGGAGCGGGCAGGTGGGGTATAGGATTAGGAGGTCGCAGAGTTAGGGTGGGACAAGATTATGGAGGTCACCATCCTTTAACGGTCTCCAAACCAAACTGAGCATTCCACCTACACATAGAAATCCCAGAGATAGACTGTTGGAATAAACATTTTCTCTCTCTCTTCCTTGTTGCCTAATCCTGGAGAGTATTAGGTGCAGGTCGGCAAGAGCCAAAGCTTGGTGGGGGAGCCCAGTGTGTGCGTAGGGGTAACTCCTGGAACTTAACCAGTTTGGCTCAAAATTTAAATGACCACAACAGTTGTGGATTCTTCCTAAATGCAGTCTCACAGAATATACTGTAAAGTGAATTGACTCTATATTTGTGGGCGAAACACAGCAGTAGGTCCCACAAACAGTCATGGATTGAAATTACCAATTTGGTATGGTTTTTTTTGATGGATTATTATTAGGCGCGTGTGTGTAGTAAAGAAACTTGCCAAGGTTTCTCTCTGACCTGCCTGGATTCAAAACTTTAACCACTGAGCTACAGGACTCCATCCGTGTGACTATGTAAGGTCAGAGTTCTGATGGGTGGGGATTTGAACCCCAAACCTCTTGACACGGGAGGTGAGAGGGTAAAGCAGAGTGAGTCAGGCTGACAGTTGAATTTGGCAGAACCTGATACTAGTACCCAGTAAAACCGGAGTTTCCACCCTACCTACGTGATACTTGGAGCTTCAAGTTCATACACACAGGGTGTGGGGGAGACATTGAATGGTAACAAATGTTTTTATGGTGCCAGATTTTCTTCGTCCTAGCAGCCCTTGCTCAGTGGGTAACACTCACCCGAGTCAGACGGCTGTGAGTTCAAGCTCTCCCTTTATTTTTGAAGGCATGGCATTTCAATGTGATCTGATTTTCAATGGATAGAAAGAGGAAAGGCAGCGGTAGCTATTTCACCCGTTACTGAGACACTGAGAAAGGAACTACATTCAACTCAATGGGCAGAAAAGGCACGGCTTCTCGCTGCCTTTCTGTTGCTTTGAAGGTAGGCATATCAAATCGCAGTTAAATAATTTTGGTAGTTTCTACTACAAAATCGTTTGCATTATGTACATGTGCATTGTAAAAATATAGACCATTAAATAGGGCCCGTCGATATGGGAAATTTCCGATATGGATATATCGGTTGGCTCATATCGATATATTCAGATATATCGATATTTTTGGTTTTTTTATACTGCGCATGCGCGCGCATTCGGAGCTGCGTGCGCATTCGGAGGTGCGCACGCATTCGGGGCCTATCTCCTCAGGAGGTAAATATCTCTCTCTGTGTCTCTCACACTCACTCTCTCCATCTCTCTCTTTCTCTCTGTGTCTCTCTGTCTGGTCTCTCCCTCCCTCTCCCCCCCACCCCCTGTCTCTCCGTCCCTCTCCCCATCCCCCCCACCCCCTACCCCGTCTCTCCCTCCCTCTCCCCCCCCCTGTCTCTCCCTCCCTCTCCCCCCCTGTCTCCCTCCCTCTCCCCCACCCCGTCTCTCCCTCCCTCACCCCCCACCCCTTGTATACCTGTATATTGTATTCGAGGACTACGAATACAATATGGCGGCTTGCACCTGGGTCTGTGCATTGTGTGGAGATGAGTATTCTGGGTCTTGTAGTTCAGTGCGCACGCATTCGGATGTGCGCGCGCATTCCATGCTCTAGGCCCAGGAGGTTGCAATGCTGGCGACAAGGCACCGATATATTTTTTATATCAAATTTTTCGATATATCGATATATTTTTAATTCCGATATCAGCGTATCAATATGAAAATTAGATCAGATATAACCGATATATCGATATATTGACAGGCCCTACCATTAAATAATCATCTACAATTTAAAGTTTTTATTTTTATACGGTAGGCCTACCCTGCCTACCCTGACTGCACGTCCAGTGCCCTGCAGCCTATCAATGCAGTTACCGTTGAAGTTTGCCATTACCGCATTGAAATTCATGCGCGCAGTTGGGATGGTTGATCAAATAGGATTTTATCTGGCTTAAGCATGTTCCCCATGTAACGCACACTTTGCGTAAATCATATTAACGCTACCCCACCTGTGTGGAGGCCTGTAGCTCACCGGTTAGAGTATTTACCTTGCAAGGGAGAGACCTGGGTTTGATTCCCCTCTGGGTGAATCCTTGGCCACCTTCCTCACTCTACACACACACACACACAACACACACACATATACACACACACAACACACACGCTTCAGGGCCGTACGCAGTATTTTTAATGCGGGGGTGCGAATTGCTAGTGATGGGACCAACAATTGCCGGGGGCTTGCGGGCTGCCCCCGAAGCCCCCTCGAGGCTCCGACGTTTTACAGTTTGAGGTCTTATTTAATCGGTTCAGAAGATCAGGAGATTAGGTGACTCGTGAGGTATATACCAGGCTTCTAAGAGACGCCCTGAACGTTTACTGGCGACAGCATCTGACAAATAGTGAGCTATATGGTACACTACCACACTGGTATCACAGACATTACTGCAGAGGCGTCTTAGGTTTAGCGGATATAGCTGGAGAAGCCGGGAGGAAACTGTCCATAGTGCTACTATCCTATGGGAACCATTGCACGGTCACAGAACACGAGGTAAACCGACCCTAACCTACATCGATACTCTGGAGCGCGATTGGGGTATTGGCAGGCGGGAGTGTTCAGGCTGCGTGGGGAGAAGGGATCAGTGGAGAAGTGTGGTTGTCAATGCCTGAGTTCGCTCGATCAGATGACGGTGAAACTATTTTTATGCCAAATTCGTGCGACAATGATGTTTTTTCACTCTGGGTACAAAACTGAATGTGAAATAAAGTCGCTCTGTTTATCTTTGCGGTAATATTTTTTTTGCATGCCAGTGGACGTCTCTAAAAGCAATTTTTAATTACAGGAATACATTTTTAATAATATAAATAGAATGTGATAATCAAGACAAAACAAGAAGAATGATATTTCAGAAACACGCCTATCAAAACTTAAATCATTTTTACTTACATTTATCAGATTAAAATACGATTTCAGCTTCCACAAAGTGGTGCTACCTTTTTATGTAGTGACTGTATACGGGATGATTTCCGATTGACACACCACGTAGACATAGGCGCTAAAGCATAGGTCTACGTCCATGAGTATTTTTTTTAAAGATAGGCATTCCCGTCCAGACACATATAACTTTTTTGTTGGGTTCTCAAAAGCTTTAATTTCTCAGAAGCTTGTAAATATGTTGTCATTGTTTGCTAGCATTACAGTCACACCTCTCAAAACTTGAGCAATTTTTACTTACAGTGATCTGATTAAAAGATGATTTTAGCTTCCAGTAGTGGTGCTGCCCTTGTGTCTGTATACGGGATGATTTCCAAACGAGGATGGATTTGAGTCTTGGCGCGCGCCTATGTTTACCCAGTCACGAGTCACAGAATCGCCGCGTCATTGACTCGTCTATCGACGCGGTATGTTTTGGGGTAGACGCCGATACTGGTGTGCGACTCGATAATTTTATATTAATACTAAAACATTCAAAGATGTGTAATTATAATTTATACATAGTTTTGAAGAACTGATTGTTACACAAATGCTCAATAAATTTACTTTACTTGGTATTTAAATTTGATAAAAAATACAATTCTCTACCCCGGAAAATGTGGACCTTTTATAATTTGGGGGGGTGCGTACGCACCCGTCGCACCCCCCCTGCGTACGGGCCAGCGCTTGATAGTAATCCCTTAAGAAAACCCCCCCATAATAAATTGGTCAAACAACTGTTTTGTGGGCGACGCTGCTGTGCGCGATTGGCTTCCGCATTTCGCCCATAAATATACAGCCAATTCACTTTACAGTATATTCTGTGAAGCGCTTTGAGACGTCTGGGGGGGCGCCATATCAAATGCAAGAATTATTATTGTCATTACTATGATATAAATGTAAGTTGTTGTGGCTGTTGTTGCTGATGATTGATTTGAACGGTGTGAGTTTCTCCTGTATCGTCAACAACTTACCACCTGGGAGCTCAAAGTCAATACCGTGCGTCCTACTAGAGTGTATTGGAGTGTGGATTGGAAGCTCAATCTGGGGGGGGGGGGGGAGGGGTTTGAACCCACAAACCCCCTCAATACCCCGATTCTGGTGCGTTTATCTGAAAACCCAATACATCGACCAACCATCAACATTGTGTTGATCACGCTCAGCTCTAAAGTGAGCACATGACAGGCTATGGACAAACCATACCTTCTATTTGTGGTTCCTCTCCCTCTCCCTCCCCCCCCCCCCCCCCCTCCCTCTCTATGCGTACCAGTGTTTTGTTTTGAACGCATGATCAAAAAAAACTGCACATCCTCTTGATTTATTTGTTTTGCTGAAACCAGTAACACTGTGACAGACAATATATTTTTGTGTGTGGTTGTGTGTATGGTTTTGATCGGTGGTGGGGAGGGGTGGGTGGGTTCATCTCCCCTTTCCCTCTCTGCTTGGCTCGCTGTCACACTCCGCCACTGTTAAGCGCTCTGGGACGCTATCCAGAGTGAAAGGCACTATATAAGTGCAAGTTGTTGTTGATTGGTTGTGTGTGTGTGAGACACTGCTGTGTGCAATTTGGCTGCCACGTTTCACCCACAAATATATAGTCAATTCTCCTACTCTCCTTCATCCTGCCCCGACTCCACCCGCCCCCTCCACCCCCCCACCCCGCTCTTGTCCCTACCTGACTGTACAGCTCCTTGGGACGTCCTCTCAACGTGAAAGGCGCTATATAAATGTAAGTTTGGATTGATTGATTGATTTGATTATTGATTGTGTGTGTGTTTGGCTGCGTTAGCTTAATTACAGTTGCAGGTACCAATAATAGGTGTTTTTTTTTTAAACAAACCTTCAACAAATGCTGATGGCCTGGCTCGGGGTTGGATGCATGGATTGAACGGGTACTGTGAGCTCAAAGAGGGAAGCAGAGAAAAACAGCACATGGCTGGTGGAATGTCACGGAGATTTCTAGGTGAAACGCAACATAATCCAAGTTTTGTCATTCCACCAGGGCTGTGTGTGTGACTTTGTGCCTGCTCTCAGCACAATTCACATCCCCTGTGAGTTTGTTTTGTTTTGTTTATCTGCTATACACCCTCCTGCCCGCCCGCCCGCCCAACCTTCCGCTCTCCTGCCTGCCTGCCTGCCTGCCCGCCCAGCCATAACCACACAACCCACAGATAATGCTGTGTTTGATTATTTCTGGGGTTGGGGGCGGGGGTGGGGGGGGTGGGGGAGTCAACAGACATAGGAATACAAAACGCTGCACAGAAGCTCGTGGAATAACATAGCGTATTGGTTAGAGCGCTCGCCTCGCAAGCCAGAGGAACCCGGGCAGGACGAAAACTTAGGCAAGTTTACTTACTCCACACACAAGCCTTTGTTTAGTCGAATCCGGTTGTCAGTTGGATCGGTGGATCACTTTCCAGTGGGTAATAATCCCTTAAAAAAGCAATAATCGGTCCATCTACAACTGTTTGTGGGAATACTGCTGTGTGCAATTGTTTGCTTAACTCCATGCCTGCATTTGGGATAGTGCTGTGCGTAAATTGATTTACGTGAAACATACAGTCACTACACTTCACAGTGAAAATTTCTTCTGAAATACGTTGATGATTTGTGCTTTGATCACAGCTTCCGGAAGTGGGTTCCACATTCTCACCACCTTCTGTGCGAAGAAGCTCCTGTAGCTCAGTGGTTAGAGCACTCGCCTTCACGCCTTTAAACGTGAGATCCGTGTTCGAATCCAGGCGAAACCTTGGGCAAGTTTCCTTACTCCACACGCCTAATAATAATCCCTCCAAAAAAAAACACAATAATAAAATTGGTCATTTCAATCCACGGCTGTGTGTGGGGGACGCTGCTGTGCGCAATTGGCTGCCTTGTTTCACCCACAAATATACAGTCAATTCACTTTACAGTGTATTCTGTGAAGCGCTTTGAGACGTCGATAAAATATGAAAAGCGCTATACCAAAATGCAAAGATTATTATAAATTCCTCCCAAACTGCCTCTTAGATTTGCTACTGATTGTCTCCCTCTAGATCTTGTGTCAACAACAGGCGCCAAAAGTGCATCGACATCTACCTTAACAAATGGAAGGATTAATATTATTATTATTGATATTCCATAAATAAGGATTTCCCCCAGAGCCAGGCTAGGCCTCAATGTAATCATCATCAGCATAATAATCCTTGCATTTGATGTAACACTTCTATCACGTCATTCAGACCACTTCAGAGTGCCTCACAGGATACACTGTAAAGTGATGAACCACGTACAGTATTTGGAGTGTGAAACGCGGCAGCCAGTTTGCACACAGCGACATCACACGCACAGCCGTAGAGTGAGAGACCAATTTCATTTGGGGGATTGTTGGCCAGGACACCTGGGAGAGAGAGAGAGAGAAATGTAACATCCCCCAGCGCTGCACTGGAGCCTCAGTTTAGACTCTGTGATTTCAAGTCCCACCGTGGGGTTTGAACCTTGTGAATCATGTAGGACATTCCTCAGATACTGAACCAGTCGCTCAGTAAATTGGTTCTCACCAATAATAATAATAATAATCCTCGCATTTGATGCAGCGCTTTTCATATCTTATCGCCGTCTCTTCACAGAATAAACTGCAAAAGTGAATTGACTGTATATTTTGTGGGCGAAACGCGGCAGCCAATTGCACACAGCAGCGTCCCCACAAACAGTTATGGATTGAAGTGAGCAATTTTATTGTTTTTTTTTAGGGATTATTATCAGGCATGTGGAGTAAGGAAAATTGCCCCAGATTTCACCCTGACCTACTGCGAATTGAACGCAGAAATCTTTAATCAGCCAACCACCCGCGCTCTCTGTCTTTCTCTCTCTCTCTCTCTGTACTTGTGCATCCATCAAACATGACAGACATTGGTATGCAATGTCTGGAGAAAGGTCTGGAGTTTTTTACAGCCAGCGCTCTCTCTCTCTCTCCATCTCTCTCGCTCTCTCTCTCTCTCTCTCCCTCCTCTCTCTCTGGCTCTCTCCCTCTCTCTCTATCTCTCCATCTCAGTCTCTCACAGATTCAGAAGGTGACTGTTAAATCCAGATGAATGTCAGCCAAACTGTTGCTGGCATTTCTAAAGTTACCGAACGAGACACGATTTTTGTTTTCTTTTGATGGAGAACGGACCCTCCCTTAGTCATTCATTCTACAAGTCACTCAGCCCTTTGTCACTGTGTTGGCTGGCCTAGGAGTCTGGGAGTGAGGCCCTCTCTATAGACCCTTAGAAAATGTCCTAACAATGGAGGAACTGGCCAGGGGTTCACTGGGCTCGGTGTCTGCCCTCCTCTTTTATAGCCTTGGTCTGGCAATTGATTCTTATGACTTCATCCATCTCTTCTCCTTCCCCCCGGCGAATATCTCTTAATGTGTCCCGTAGCTCAGTGGTTAGAACACTCGCCTCACAAGCGAAGACACGGGTTCAATTCCCGGTCAGGATGAAACCTTTGGCAAGTTTCCTAACTCCACACACACGCCTCGGTTTACCTAGCAGTGAGTAGGGACACGGTTGTTCATAGATTCATAGATTCATAGAATTTTACGGCACAAAAGGAGGCCATTCGGCCCATCTAGTCTGTGCCGGCTCTTTGAAAAGAGCGATTATTAGTCGATTGGTGGATCTCATTCCCGGGGAGGGCGGGAGGGTAATAATCGCTCCTAAGACCCCGCAAATAAAAAATAATTTGGTCGCTCAACCCACGAGTGTTTGCGGGACACTGCCGTGCGCAATTGGCTGCTGCGTTTCGCCCACAAAATATGCAGTTAATTCCCTTTATTCTGTGAGGTATTCGGTAGTCTGTGTAGCGCTTTGACTCATAAATCATTATGAATTATTCTTGGAGCTCGACGTGTATTGGGGGGGATTGAATCTTCCCGCCCCCCCCTTCCCCACTCCCATGTCAACACTTTAAGATCAACAGTTCAGGCTGATACTCCAATTCAATCTATGGATAGTCGTGTGTTTGTGTTAGTTGGGATGGGAGGTGACCACATTCTCGAATGAGATAATAAACCTTGGTCCCATCTAAGCCTTAACCAGCCAAACCACACAGTTTGCTCACCACAGCGATGTCTGGCAAGCTCTCTCAAGGGTCACACGCCTCCTGTGCAGCGCCTTGGGACGTCCTCCCGACGTGAAAGGCGCTTTATAAGTTTAAGTTGTTGTTGTTGTTATCCAACTAGGACCAACTTACCCATTAGGGCTTTGGCTTGCAGGGTGAACAGGGGGATTCTCTGCCCCCACTGACTGGTCTACCCTGCCCAGGTCCTGCTGATGAACCAAGGCTGGGCTGGTCCCATCATCAACAGTGCCCTGGATCACCCCTCCCCCACTGCCTATGGCTCTGGATTAATGAGACCAGCGCAGGTTTGCATTGAACAGTTCTAATGGCTAGTCTGTGAGTTGACTAGTTATAATGAGACCCAGGTGTTCACTCCGCTGACTGCTTTGCAATCGTGAATATGTGAATGTGCGTGCCTACACATACACACAGTGTACACTGTGTTTCCAGTAAAGTCTGTGTAAGGAATATGACACCAGCTTCCTCTACCCTCTCGGCTGCCCTGCAGTCTCTTTGCCAATCGGCTGTTGCTCTCAAACAAAGGTCTCAAGTGTTTTGAGAGCAGGAAGTGGATTAGAGGTAATGACTGTTTTAGATAATGGCTGAGGTGGTTTTGCGAGGCACTCTATGATAGGTTTGTGGTGCTATCGGTGGGTTTCACCGTGAGGATTGCTTGCCCGGACACAGTGGGACGAAATGCTCGTGAACTTCGGATGAGACAGCCGAGCCAGGTTTCTGTGCCTTTCCAGGTGGATGTTAAAGATTCCACAAAATAATAATAATAATCCTTGCATTTTGATACAGTAGCTTTTCACGTCTTCTAGACGTCTCGAAGCGCTTCACAGAATACACTGCAAAGTGAGTTGACTGTATATTTGTGGGCGAAATGCGGCAGCCAATTGCGCACAGCAGCATCCCCACAAACAGTCGTGGATTGGAATGACCAATTTATTATTGTTTCTTTGGGGGGAGGGATTATTATTACGTGTGTGTGTGTGTGTGTGTGTGGAGTAAGAAAACTTGCTCAAGGTTTCTCCCTGACCTGCCTGGATTCGAAACACAGGTCTCACACTTGTAAGGCAGTGCTCTAAGCCACTGAGCTACAGGAGCTCCACAAAATACACAGTCACTCCACTGTACAGTATATTCTGTGAAGCGCTTTGAGATGTCTCACCACACTCTAGTGTCTCTTACCAACCTGCAGCTAATACTTTCTACCTGGAACCAGGTAAACAGGATGTCTCACTCCAGGGACAGACAGACAGACAGACAGACAGACAGACAGACAGACAGACAGACAGACAGACAGACAGACAGACAGACAGACAGACAGACAGACAGACAGACAGACAGACAGACAGACAGACAGACAGACAGACAGACAGACAGACAGACAGACAGACAGACAGACAGACAGACAGACAGACAGACAGACAGACAGACAGACAGACAGACAGACAGACAGACAGACAGACAGACAGACAGACAGACAGACAGACAGACAGACAGACAGACAGACAGACAGACAGACAGACAGACAGACAGACAGACAGACAGACAGACAGACAGACAGACAGACAGACAGACAGACAGACAGACAGACAGACAGACAGACAGACAGACAGACAGACAGACAGACAGACAGACAGACAGACAGACAGACAGACAGACAGACAGACAGACAGACAGACAGACAGACAGACAGACAGACAGACAGACAGACAGACAGACAGACAGACAGACAGACAGACAGACAGACAGACAGACAGACAGACAGACAGACAGACAGACAGACAGACAGACAGACAGACAGACAGACAGACAGACAGACAGACAGACAGACAGACAGACAGACAGACAGACAGACAGACAGACAGACAGACAGACAGACAGACAGACAGACAGACAGACAGACAGACAGACAGACAGACAGACAGACAGACAGACAGACAGACAGACAGACAGACAGACAGACAGACAGACAGACAGACAGACAGACAGACAGACAGACAGACAGACAGACAGACAGACAGACAGACGAGCGCATTCCAACAATCTATCTCTAGATGTCCATGTGTAGGTGGGAATGAGCGGAATTCTCAAGTTTGCTTTGGATAATCTTAAACAACGAAGATGGGTTTCCAGACACCTGACTGATCAGAGAAATTCCAGTGCGTTGCTTGGGGAGCATCAATAGTCAATGATGCCATCCTTCGGATGAGATGTTAAACTGATCCCAAGTGAAATAAAAATTTGCTTCACGGTTATTTGCGGAAAAATTGTTGTGTGCGAATTGGCAGCTGCTTTTGACCCACAACAATATAACAGAATTAATCCTTGCATTTAAAGCATAAGAACATAAGAATTGGGAGCAGGAGTAGGCCATTCAGCTCCTCGAGCCTGCCCCGCCATTCAATAAGATCATGGCTGATCTTCTAATCTAACTCCACCTACCCGCCTTCTCCCCATAAATCCTTTGTCTAGAAGAAATCTATCAATCTCAGCCTTGAATATGTTCAAGGACTGAGCAATCACAGCCTTCTGGGGTGGAGAATTCCATAAATTCACTACCCTCTAAGTGAAGAAGTTTTTCCTCAACTCAGTGCGAAAAGGCTGACCCTTAATGTTAAGACTATGATCCCTATGTATTGCTTTTCATGTCTCGGTCATTTCAATCCACGACTGTTTGTGGGGACGCTGCTGTGCGCAATTGGCTGCCACGTTTTGCCCACACATATACAGTCAATTCACTTTACAGTACATTCTGTGAAGCGCTTTGAGACGTCTCGAAGATGTGAAAAAACGCTATATCAAATGAAATGCAAGGATTATTATAACGTTTTATTATTATGTCTCAGAGCGCTTCATATATCCTCAAAAAGGGAATTGACTGTATAGTTTGTGGGCAAAACACGGCAGCCAATTGCGCACAGCAGTGACCCACAACAACAACAACTTGCATTTATACAGCGCCCTCCACGCCGGGCGGCGTCTCGGAGCGCTTAGCCGTAGACTGAATATACACAGACTGTGAATCTTACGAGTCGTGAGAAGCGCATTGAGACGTCCCTCCTTGTGTGAAAGGACTGTATCATTCTGAATGAAAGTTACCAAATTCTTCTGTTTGAAAGATGGCATTCCCTCCCCTCCCACACACACTTACCCGACCTCCTCCCCGAACAGCAACTGCCTGCGCTGTGAGCTCAATTCCTGAAAAGGCACCGGAAATTATTCTGAGGCAGAGGCCAGAAGGCTGCCAACTGAGTCACGTTTAGGATATTTACTAGGACATTTACAGCGTTGTGCATTTGCTGTGCATGTGCCTAAAAAGGTCCGTCTGCTCTCCAGAAGATAATCGTTTGTTGACACTGACGAATGAAGGCGGCAATAAACAATGCTAGCAGGATGACAGCTCAGTGATATAGTCCCTGTAGCTCAGTGGTTAGAGCGCTCGCCTTGCAAGAGTGAGACCTGTGTTTCGAATCCAGGCAGGTCAGGGCGAAACTTTGAGCAAGTTTTCTTACTCCACACACACACACACACACACACACGTAATAAGAATCCATCCCCCCAAAGAAACAATTGGCTTCCGCGTTTCGCCCATAAGTATTTAGTCAATTCACTTTACAGTGTATTCGGTGAAGCGCTTTGAGATGTCGATAAGATGTGAAAAACGCTATATCAAAATGCAAGGATTATTATTATTATTATTATAATTATTATTGTAACGTCAAATCAGGGTTTTGTGTGTCAGGCTGGCTCAGTTAGTAGAACTGTAACTCTCTCGCCTCCCGAGTCAGACGGTCGTGGGTTCAAGCCCCCACGTTGGGACTTGGAATCATTACAGTCTAAGCTGTTTGAGGTAGACGTTAACGATCCTGAGGCATTATTCCAAAAGACAAGTGAGTCTCTTTCGCGCTCTCTCTCTCCCGGTTTTCCTGGCCCACAGTCCCCCAAATAAAATGGGTCTCTTCGCTCCTGTTTGCGGGACGTTGCTGTGCGCGAACTGGTTGCCTCGATTTGCCCACGTGTTACACAGTCAGTCCATTTCACAGTATACCCCGTGAAGCACTTTGAGAAGTCTCGACAAAGTGATAACCCTTTATAATCGAATGCAAGGAATTCATATTAATATTAATGTTATCATTCTCAGTTGCATCCAGATTGCCCTGAAGTCACGCTCAGGGTGTCACCGTGGTGTCGTTTTGACCGAGGTCGAATGTTGAACCACTCGCGCGATTGCATTGAGGTAATTGTGAGGTGAAGTGACTGACATCGCAAGCAATAGCAAAAGAGGATAAGGAAAGAACAATATCTGGTGATAGGTAATCAGGCTTTCCGAGAAGAGGTGACTGATAGTGAGGAGGACCAGGAATGTGGGCTGATTGTCCCTGGACTGAACCCGGAGATGTTGAAAGCAATACAAATGCTTCTCGTTGGGGGAGCATGTCATTATAGTGTCGCTGGTTAAATCCCAGCATTTAAGCATTTAACCACTCACCCCCTCCTCCCCCTCCAACCCCAAACACCTACCTTGGCTCTTGCCAACCTAATAGTCAGGGACAAGTTTCCTTACTCCACACGCCTAATAATAATTTGTCCCCCCAAAAAACACAATAATAAAATTGGTCATTTCAATCCACGACTGTTTTGTGGGGGACGCTGCTGTGCGCAATTGGCTGCTACGTTTCGTCCACAAATATACAGTCAATTCCCTTTGCAGTATATTCTGTGATGCGCTTTGAGACGTCGATATGATGTGAAAAACGCTATATCAAAATGCAAGGATTATTATTATTATTATCTATTTTGTGTGCAACTGGCTGTCACAAAATATACAGTCTTTGCAATAATCTAATTTACAGTATATTCTTTTGAGACGTATCGATGACGCGATGAGGCGTAATAGCAAATGCAAGTATTAATAATAATAATCCTTGTACAGAAAAAGCTCATTCATCCTCAGGACCTGCCTGGTGCCGGTTAATCAAATATGCCGGATATTCGAGCGGCAAGTTGACGAAAATCCTACACAAAAAATTTACTTATTTTAAAACATACCATATTAATAATAGACTAAACGATAACAGGATACGGTATGGATAGTTACCAATAAAGCTTACCAGCACACTCTGTAAAATGATCGGTAAAATAAAAATTGCAGCGTTCGTTAGGTTTAATAAGAGCGCCTGCGCACGCAGAGTGAGCCTACTCACGAGTGTCCCGGATGGCTCCGGTATGAAATCCGTTTGCTGGAATGGTGAATTGTTTCGGGAGATACCGGTTGGGGGGGGTTGAGCATTCTGGTTGGTTGGGTGCCAGATAAATGAGCTTTTACTGTATTCGATTAAATGCCTCATCACATCTTCGAGATGTCTCAAAGCGCTTCACCGAATATATTGCGAAGTGAATTGACTGTACGTTTTGTGGTTATTATTATTATTAAGCGCCAATTATTTCGGAAGTTTAGACCGAAACACCATTCATTTTACTGGCATTAACAACTTAAAACCGTGGTTCAGTCAGGGGGGTGGGGGGGGGCGGGGGGGGGCGGAGTCGCTGAACCGTTCCAACATCAGATATCACCTTTTCAAGGTTATGTCCTTTAACCGACCTCTTCCCTCAACGTAAATCAACTCCTTTTTTTAAAATAGGTAACCCAGGGAGTGATCAAAGTCAATGTGTCAGTGGTGTGAAGTAGCCAGAACTCTATCCAATTAGGAAATCAATTTAATAGCCATTTGAACTTGTCATTTCACGGAGCTCCCATAGAAAAATCTATCAATCTGTCCACTCCGTCCATTCAGCTGGTATGAACCTGCCCCACATCCCCCGCCCTGCTCTCTCCACTATTGACTTGGGGAACCTCAGAGTGGCTAGAGGCCCGCCTGCCAATGGTGGAATAGGTGGTCGGGGAACACGGAGCAGGCCCGGATCCTGCTGAACGGACGGAGCGGACAGGTTGGTAGAGGTTTAGGGGGCTAGGAGGTTGCAGGGGTAGGATGTGGCAAGGCCATGGAGGGCTATAAAGGTGAGGGCCAGGATCTTGCATTGAATCCTCTTGGTGATGGGAAGCCAGTGGAGTCGGGCGAGAATGTGGCTGATTGGGTCATGGAGCTGATTGGGTCATGGAGCTTGGTGCGGGAGAGGACACTGGCTGAGGGGTTCAGGATGATCTGCAGCCTATGGAAGGAAGAGGTGGGGAGACCACCAAGCAGGGTGTTAACCTAGTCGAACCTTGGACCCGATGAAGGCGTGAATGAGTGTTTCAGCGGCCAGAGGGGTGAGGTAGTGGCGGAGTTGGAACACTATTGCGGAGGTGAGGGAAGGTGGAGCGGATCATGACGTGGATGTGGGGAAGGAAATGCGCACGGCAGCGTCCCACAAACAGTCGTGGGTTGAAATGACCAATGACCAGTTATAGGGTCTTTTTGATGGATTATTACTAGGCGTGTGAAGTAAGGAAACTTGCCCAAGGGTTCACCCTGACCTGCCTGGTTTCGAACACAGATCGCTTGTAAAGAGGATCAATTTCATCTAACGATAATAATGTAACAATAGTCCTTGCATTTAATTTAGTGTCTTATATAGCGTCTTCGAGGCATCTCAGAGCGCTTCACAGAATAGATGGTAAAGTGAATTGACTGCATGTTTTGTGGGCAAAACGCAGCAGTCAATCGAAACACAGCAGGGCCCCCACAAAACAGTCGCGGACGGAGTGACCAAATTATTATTATTATTGTGATTTCTGACATTTTATATTCTCCCCACCCCTGGCTGCCCCTATCGTGTGTGTGTGTGTGTGTGTACACATGTTTGTGTAAATGGCCCACAAAACTGCTCCCGACCTAATTATTCAGAGCCTCGGACGTCCTCCCGACGTGAAAGGCGCCCTAGAAACGTAATTTTGTTGTTGTTTTTGTTGTTGCGTGAGAGGAAAGAAGTTGATTTGAAGCCAGTGGTTACTGGTGAGAGACAAAGGCGCTCCAGGTTACCCTCTCAGTGCTGCCTTTCCTCATCTATCAGATGAGTTATGATATGATTCCTCAAGTACCTGTTGATGCTAACCAGACCCAATTTCAGACCCTCCAACTTTCCTCCCCTCCCTTTAACTCACTGACTCTGCAAAAAAAAAGGGCAGAGACACACACAGAGAGAGAGAGAGATAGAGAGAGATTGACAAGTTCTGGATACTGTATTGCATCGACCATCTGTGTGCAAGTTTTGTTAGGCACTTAAAAAGTGTTCTCTTTACATCTGTGAAGAACACAGTGAGCCAACCATCACCTCTCTCTCTCAATTGTCTCTCCTCACATCTATACCCTTCTCTCCTTTGTCTCTACCTCTCTCCTCTCTTTCTCACACTCTCTCTATTCCCCTAAAGATGAACTAACCTGTTCACACTGAAACAAACGATCACCACATTTGGGCAAAGCTCCCAGTATTCCTGGAGTGATTCTTTTAGATTGAATAAAAACTTAAAATAATGTTTTACCCCCCAAAAAAAAAACACACGATGTGGGGGAAGGAGAAAGAGTGTAGAGAGAGACATAGGGAGAGAGTGGAAGGAATGACAGAAAGAGAAGGAAAGAGAGAAAAAGAATTAACTAGTGATTATATAAATAAAATTTCAAGCAGGATGTCGTTTGGAAATGTTATTTCCAAATAATTCGTGTGTTGAAAAACCTTGAAACTTCCACACAGAGTGGGGGCGGGGGGGGGGGGTAAGAGAACAAAGACATGTGTTTTAGTGTAAAATGGATTAGAAATGGATACAAGTGTGAAATTCTGACTGGATCCCACACACACACACAATCAAGACAAGACACACAGAGTTTAGGGTATAAGATGTCATTCCTCAATATTCGAAAAAAGGGAAATTTAAAAAAAAATAAGATGCCACATCAGTCACTGGGCAGAGAGAGAGAGAGGGAGGGAGGGAGAAAAAGGAAGGAGGGAGGGAGGAAGGGAGGGAGAAAGGCTTTGTGTGGAGAGTAGTACGTGAGGAACGTGTGGTACATTCAACCCTATGCCATCTGCATCCACCTTCAGGTGGTGTGCATTCTTGCAGTCTAGACGAGTTAAATCTAACTCTAGATAAATATTTAATTTAAAAAATCCTCTAAAGGATGGGGACAGACCCCCCCCCAAAAAAAATCATGTTTTAGCTCAGGGTGATTTTGTTTCAAACTGTAAAAAAAAAGTCTTAGTGTTTCTGCACTTTCCAAAGAGAGGAAACATTGTTTGGATGTTAAACTCAGGAATTATTTATCAGAAAATGAGTAAATTCGTCCATTTGAAAATATATCCTGTGTGTGTGTCTGTATCTCTGGTGGAATGGAAAGTGATTTTTTTTAAGGCAAGCGGATTTTGATGTTTTTCATTCATTTTATGGTTGTTTGAACGGTTCGTTTTAATGTTTCAATCCCCCATGAGGTTTTTTTTAAAAAAATTCAACGCACTTGGAATTGGGATCTGTTTCTGAAAGTGCTGAAGGTGGGTGGACCATTCGGTTTTTGAATCTTTCAAAACGTGTTTTCTTAAAAGGAGGAGAGAGAAATAGAGGGAGAGAGAGAGAGAGAGAGGGTGGGAGAGGAAGGGGAATGAAGGGATAGATAAAGAGAGGAAGAAAGAAAGTGAGACAGAGAAGAGAAAAAACAGATAAAGTGTAGATCTGCCTTATCTTTATTCAATTCTGCAAAAGCTATTTCAGCAAACTCGCTTTGAAAGCTGTGTTCTGTCTGTCTGTGTGTGTGTGTGTGTGGGGGGGGGGGGTATGTAATGTATGTGTGTGTGTGTGTGGGGGGGGGTATTTTATCATCAAAGAAATAAGCATTTTGTTTAAGCAAATGGTTTGAATCTGGAAACTTGTTCCATCTGTCTGTTTAAAATAGACACTGTCCCATCTTTTGTCACAATGAAACCCCCATTAACCCCATCCTTTTAGCCCCATTTCCCCATCCCTTTGGCCCCACTCCCTCCTCCCCATTAGCCCTATTTCCCCTCCCCATTCCCCCCTCCCCATTAGCCCTATTTCCCCTCCCCATTCCCATTAGCCCTATTTCCCCTCCCCATTCCCCCCTTCCCATTAGCCCTATTTCCCCTCCCCATTCGCCCCCACTTCTCCCCCCATTCCCCCCTCCCTCCCCTCTGTTCACCCGCCCCCCCCGCCAGCCCCCATTTCAAACCACCTCCAAACTCCCGCCCTCGGGCACAGCTGGCAGCGGCGGCGGCCAATAGGAGGCGGAGAATGGGTGGGCGGGGGTGGGCGTGACCCAGAGACAGTGGACGTCTCTGGCCAATCAGCGCGGCCGGAGGGGGGGGGTTCCCGTTATGCTCATTTGCATGCCGGGTCCTGATTGGTCGGGAGGCGGCAGTGACGCGTGGCGGGTTGTCTTTGTGAATGAATAAAAGTCGCCGCCGATGAGTCACATTCACGAGGATTCCCTCCCCCCCCCCCCGTTCCCTACACACACACACACACCCTCCCTCCCTCTCTCTATATATTGCAGCATCCATCTCCTCGCCTCCACCACTACTTACTTCCTTACTTAACACACACCCGGCTCTCTCTCTCACTCACTCACTCACTCTACAGGTACGTTTCCAACACTGCAGATCCCGAGCTTTCCAGGTCGATCTGAACAGACAGGAATCTTTCAATTAGATTTGTTTCCCCCCCCCCCCCCGCTTTATTTAATCCTCTCTCTCTCCCCCCCCCACGCCAATCCCCCCTTCCTTTTTTTTTCTCCTCCTCTGTATTGACAGGTCTTAATTGGAAAGGGTGGTGGGTGGTGGGGAGGGAGGGAGGGAAAAAATAATTGTTAACGCATCTGTGCAAAGAATTCCTTTGCTGCCCCCCCTCCCCCCAGCCAGCGAGTTTTATCCACATTGATCCGCATCATTTGGGTTTGAGAGAAGAAAACCAAACAGAGAGACACACACACAGAGAGGGAGGGAGAGAGGGAGAGAGGGACAAACGAGAGGATCTTTTAAAATCTTAATTTATCTTGTTGGAGCCACGGGAGACTGAGGGACTGAGGGAAGCCGGATTTACTGTGGCAGCAGCAGTACTATAACAGCAGCAATACTGAGATAAATAATGCCGAGGGAACTTACGCAGAGCCCGATGCAGAAAATCTGGACCCCGAACAAGGACGAGAGGCCGGCGCTGCTGAGTAGATGTGAGTTGAGTCTCATTCCCCCCCCCCTCCACCCAACAGAGAGAGAGAGACAGGGAGAGAGAGATAGGGAGAGACAGGGAGAGAGAGAGAAAGGGAGAGACACAGAGAGAGAGATAGGGAGAGACACAGAGAGAGAGATAGGGAGAGAGAGAGAAAGGGAGAGACACAGAGAGAGAGATAGGGAGAGACGGAGAGAGAGAGAAAGGGAGAGACAGGGAGAGACACACAGAGAGAGATAGGGAGAGACGGAGAGAGAGAGAAAGGGAGAGACAGGGAGAGACACACAGAGAGAGATAGGGAGAGACGGAGAGAGACAGAGAGACAGAGTATCGGCTGCTTATCAAACGAGTGGGTTAAGAAATATATTTCTACGTAAACCTCCCTTTCCTTCTCTCCCCCCCCCCTCTCTCTCTCTCTCCTCTCCCCCCCCCTCTCTCTCCCCCCTCTCTCTCCCCCCCCCCCTCTCTCTCTCCCCCCCCCCTCTCTCTCTCCCCCCCCCTCTCTCTCCCCCCCCTCTCTCTCCCCCCCCCTCTCTCTCCCCCCCTCCTCTCTCTCTCCCCCCCTCCTCTCTCTCTCCCCCCCCTCTCTCTCTCCCCCCCCCCTCTCTCTCTCCCCCCCCCTCTCTCTCTCCCCCCCCTCTCTCTCTCCCCCCCCCCTCTCTCTCTTCCCCCCCCCCTCTCTCTCTTCCCCCCCCCCTCTCTCTCTTCTCCCTCTTCCCCCCCTCTCTCCCCCCCCTCTCCCCCCCCCCCCCCCTCTCTCCCCCCCCCCCTCTCCCCCCA